>JAOTRA010069711.1:0-14398 GCA_026260255.1 Pseudolaguvia tuberculata | reverse complement strand
TGTGTGTGTGTGTGTGTGTGTGTGTGTGTGTGTGTGTGTGTGTGTGTGTGTGTGTGTGTGTGTGTGTGTGTAGAGAACCATTTTAAATATATGAAGTGTGTATGTGTTCCTGTCGAATCCGTTTTTTCAAGCTTTTTTTAGTTTTGTTGTTGAGTCCCAGAATGGTCAGTGTTGGAAATTGGTCAGCTGGTCCTTATCAGGACATGTCGGAAGCATAGGATGTGGCTGGGTTTTTGCACTATCCTCAGGACTTCAGGTAGATGTACAAATAATGTGTTTGGATATTCACAACACGCTTTGTAGAGCCAGTTTGTTCTGCATGGAGCTGTTCCCGCTGCTGTTCATGTACCAGGAAGTGGTGCTACCTGTTAAACTGCTTCCGATGGTACAGCTCTGAAGTCCCCCCGGGGCATTGGATGGTAGGGGTGCAAAAAGATTAGTCAGCCAGGTATTCCTTTTGGTAGTTTGTTTTGCTGTTTTTCACATTATAATGTGTAGAAAATAAAAAACCTAAGAAGTATTAATAGGGATTTTCCATTTGCTTTTTCCTTTTAAGAAGGAGAGGTGAATTTGTCTCTCGACTCTCTTTCTATTGCTCTCACTATCCGCCTTTAGTTTGATTGACTGATGTGTGAACATTCTCGGATGGATGGATGGATGGATGGATGGATGGATGGATGGATGGATGGATGGATGGGTTGATTTTTCAATTTATGCATTTTCTAATTGAAAAACAACAAAAACTACCAAAATGAATACCTGACTTTGTGGTTTTTACTTTGCACACCAACCCCCACCCCCCATTGTTGAGAACCAATGCTCTAAATGCTAGTTGCTTAAGGGTGTTAAGTTCAATATATGTAATTATTTTATATATGTTCATATTAATACATAATTTAAACCATCGCTGCTTAATGTACATTCTTTGATATTTTTACACATCAAAACATGTTCCAATGTTTCCTCTACACATAAACCAGAATTATATCTCTATATAAAGTACAGTGTTCAGTAAGGATTTGAATATCCTGTTTGCACATTTGTAAATATTAGCTGATCCCTTCTACTTAGGCCATTTTGTCACTTGTCAAAATACTCTTTATTTCTTATTAGGGGCAGAATAGAGAGAGAAAAAATCCTTCAGGGTTTTTCTGTACGACGTTTGCATATTTTTCCTGCACTTGAGTGGGTTTCCTCTGGGTACTCCTGTTTCCTCTCACAGTCCAAACACATGTACATTAGATCAATTGGTGATTGTAAATTGCCCATAGGAGTGTGTGTGAGTGGTTGTCTGTCTATGTGTGGCCCTGCGATGGACTGTCAAGGGTGTACCTCTGCCTCTCGCCCTATGTGAGCTGAAATAGGCTCTAGCAGACCACTGTAACTTTAAATTTGGATATAAGGAGGTTAGAAGATAGATGAACGAACGAATGAATGAATGAATGAATGAATGAATGAATGAATGAATGAATGAATGAATGAATGAATGAAAAAGTTCACTTTAATTGGTTGATTATTGAAATTGATTGTGTCTTTTCTACATTATTCCACCATCAGTATATATAATGTGTTAATTCCTAGAAGCACTTATTTAAATTTCATTAAATTAAAAAATCATTATAAATTAAAAGGGGCTTATCACACTTCCAGTCTCAGACTGTTCATTACCAACCTGATTTGTTCATTCATTCATCTTCTTACCTGCTTATTCCCTAATTCAGATCCCTGGGGCCTGCTGGAGCCTATGCCAGCACACATAGGGCTAAAAGCAGGGATTGACGCTGGACAGATCGCCCGTCCATTGCAGGGCCACACCTAACAACTTTTTTTATGGGCAATTTAGAATCGCCAATTAACCTAATACACAAACCTAGTACTGGAGTGCCAGGAATTGAACCTGGGACCTTCTTGCTGTGAAGTGATCATGCTAACCACTATGCCACAACGCAACCTGAATCGATAAATTTGCCTAAAACTCAAAACCCAGCTCAATTATTGCTCCCATTCCATTTTATTACTAATCCTCTTTTCACATCATGTCATATTGGTTAGCACGGTTAGCCTCACAACAACAAGGTCCCAGGTTCGATTCCCAGGCAAGGGTTTTTCTGTGCGGAGTTTGCATGTTCTCCCGGCACTTGGTGGGTTTTCTCCGGTTTCCTCCTACAGTCCAAAAACATCTACATTAGGGTGATTGCTGAATCTAAATTGCCCATAAGTGTGAGTGTGTGTCATTGGTTGTCTATGCGTGACCCTGTGATGGACTGGCAATCCCTGCCTCTCACCCTATGTGCATTGGAATAGGCTCCGGTAGACCCCTGTGACCCCAAAGTAGGGAATAAGCGGGCAAGAAGATGAATGAATGTCATACACCTTTTCCCTCCAATGACAGAATAAACTGTAACCAGTCCATCTTTCATTCCAAAAGCTTTTTTAAAGGTTTCCAGCTTTATTATGGTCTTAAAACCATGCTGTGACTCACTTAATTATAATATGTCTCTCCGATATTAACCAAAAAAACGATCGAACTTTTAGCGCTCCATTAAAACAGAGACGAGAACAAGGCCTTGTAAATACCACGTGATCATCTTCGCGCACCCGTATAGATATATATTTCCTGATTGGCTACACACGTTAGAGAAAAGGCCACTTATTGGCTTTTTAAAACTGTTTCCGCCTAGCACGGCATGACGTTCTGTTCGCTTATTGGCGGATACTTCAACACGAGATACTTGTATGTGTCGCGATTGAACTCAAACGGCTGAGTTAGCCGTGTAGCGACGCTAGTAGACGTCGTGTTGAGTACACGGGAAAAAACTGACGGGTGTTAAAACCGGAGTTCGCCCAGCCAGTTCAACAGTTTGGGGAGAGAAATGGAGGACAAAACAAATGCAAAAACGGAGACTGAGAATCATCTCACCGATGACGTAAAATATTACACGCGCACTGAGGTCCAGACTCATAACGCGAGCAAAGACGCGTGGCTGATTATCCACGACAAAGTTTACAATATCACCAGTTTTCTGGAAGAGGTGAGAGAAGTGTGTGTTGGAGTGTGTGGCTAACTTCATGTGTTAACTGACACACTTCTATGACGAGTTATTTTTCTAGAATCCCACTAACTGGTCGATCAGGCCTAACTCTCTCTCTCTCTCTCTCTCTCTCTCTCTCTCTCTCTCTCTCTCTCCTGACGCGTTAGTTTCGCGACACTGAACAACTGAATACGGCACAAAATAGAAAACCGTGTTTAGTCTCGTGACGTCGCAGGTTTGAGGTTTTATTCGTTCATTCATTCGTCATGGATGGACGATGGACATTATTAGTAGTAGTAATACGGTTTTAGTAGATTTAGTGGAATGTTAATTTTATAACATTTACGGTATTTAGCAGTCGCGCTTATTTCTTCATTACATTCATAACACAGCTGTTTGTTAAGGGCCTTACTCTGGGGCCCAACAGTGGTAGGGGCAGTAAAGGTACTCAAACCCACATTCTTCCGGTTAGCAGTCCTAACACATGAGTCTTAACAAGTTAATAAAATTTTTGCGGCTAGTAGTCCTAACACCTGAACCTGAACAATAAACAAAAATAAAAATATTTTCTAAAAAAAAAAAAAAACACTAAAATTGTGTAACACCTAACCTCTAACCTTTCTGTAGCCTGATTGGTGGATGATTGGTAGAGTTGCCTACAATTTAATTAACTTTTGACAATAGGGGCAGTGAAGTTTTCCTTAATTTTTCACTTTAACTTTATAATTAGCTTATGAATGCCAGTGTGCATTTTACTTGAACCTTTGCTTTTGCAGCAAAAAATATAACTTGCTTTTATTTATACACAAGTTTAATTAACATAATGAATTGTTGGAATGTCTAGAGAGGCTCTGTCACTAAAATGAATTCCTAGTATAAATGAATTCCTAGTATATGCAAACATAGCTGGCAATAATTCTTATCTGAATTTGAACTTCTCAGGTGATGAATGCAATCTGACTTCAGCTGCTGATCTGTTTTGGGTTGCAATTGAATCGTCAACACCGTCTGTTACCGCAAGACTAATGTGTAATTAATAATAAGTTTAATAGGGCAGCACAGTGGCTTAGTGGTTAGCACTGTTGCCTCACAGTAAGAAGGTCTCTGCTTCTATTCCAGGGCAGGAGTCGAACCATGTTCTCTCTGGGCTTGTGTGGCCTTATTCCGGGTATCCTAGTTTCCTTCTACAGTCCAAAAATATGCAAATTCGTTTAGAGAGTAAAATGTGAAAATATCCTTGGTGATAATATGGCGTTAAACTATAACGCATTATAGAACAAGTTTAATACAAGGCTGTGGAAGATATTAAATAGTGCTGCTGTCTAAAACTAACCACTATCAATCTTGTGAGCCAAAACCTATACGCAGACCCAATAATCCTTTTGTTTCCCTTGTTTTTCCTCTCTTTGGACCGACCTTTTATATCAAATTTCCTTGAATGAGAAAAACCCATCCTTCATCACCATCATTAAACACTTTAATCAAGTAATTCCATGAAAAGCTTCGATCAGGTTATTTGTAATGATTATGCACTTTATTTATTTTCTATTTTTAATCTTCTAATTACTTCCGTTTAAACACCTAAAGGGGTTTAAGTGGTTCCATGCTGGAGCTTGTAACACAGATTACTTGTATGTCCAATCAATTCTCCCCATTGAAATTTATTGAAATTCCATTGATTCGTTTCATGTCCTCAAAAACACAGCAAATCTTATTACATTACAGAAAAAAACATTGTATAACAATTCAATAATTTAGTATAATGTTACCTTGGTGATTAGACGATTCCACTTGCTAACGTGCATGTCTGACTAGTTATAGAGTGAGACATGGGATGCTGGGCTGATGTTACTTTTGTTATGCCAACTAGTGGTGAGGCATCTGGCTCTCGCTCGTAACCCGGATTTTATCTCGCAACTTGAAGCAAAAATAAGATATCCCTGTATATAATTAATCAGAATAATTTTTGGTAATATTTGCTGATATTTTAAAGTTAATAATTTGAGGACATCTAGGTTATTTTACCTACAATAGCTTTCATTAGCTGGTCTCTTCATGATTCATTGTCATAATCAGGCAGGCTTCAGAGCAATTCCTTAAGTGGCCACAAGAGGGTCAGTTAGTCCATCTAAAGGCAGGAAGAAAACATGCTTGGTTATCGTTTATCAATAAAGCTTGAACAATTATCGTTTTTCCCATTATTTCTTGTGAAATGGTGGATCCACAGTGTATGAGTCGATCTCTAATGCTAGTTAATTAATTCCTTCTTGTCCTTATTTCCCAGCATCCTGGAGGTGAGGAAGTGCTTCTGGAGCAGGCCGGTTCGGATGCCACAGAGAGCTTCGAGGATGTCGGACATTCCACAGACGCCAGAGAGATGCTCCGGCAGTACTACATCGGAGAGCTGCATGAGGTAACGACCAAAAATATCCACATATGAATTCATCACCTAAACTCAGTAATGTTTATCATTTTAATATTTGTGATGTTTATCATAACTTTTTCTTTCTTTTGCAGGATGACAGAAAGAAAGAGACTAAAAAGGTAAGCAAACGAAGGAGAGGTTGGCACTGGTGTAATGAGAGTTCATCACAGAGCTGTGATTCTACTTATGTTCATTACAATCATTAATTTATCTTTATATGATGTTCTTTCTTTCTTAAATTATGGTGTTTTTCCCCAATTCTAGGAAGTTTATATCACAACTTCAAAAGAATCCAGGTGAGAAATGTCTGTCCCTTCCACCTCTCTTTTTCTGTTCGCTCTCTCTGTCCCCATCCACCTCTCTTTCTCACCGTTTATTCCACCTCTTTCTCTCTGTCCCCGTTCCACTCCTATTCTCTGTCTGTCCATTCCACCTCTTGCATGCTCTCTCTGTCCAATCCATCACTCGCACTGTTTGTCACGTTGTCTCTCTCTCTCCCTCCAATCTCACAGTTTTTTTTTTTTTTTCAGTTCATGGAGTACCTGGTTGATCCCTGCTGTAGCGGTGGCTGTTGTAGGTTTCATGTATCGTTATTATATGATGGAGCAGAAGTCGTCTTGAACATTAATAATCAGCACAGCACTCATCAGTGCAGGATTACACCACTGTACCTGATTTCATCTGGGTCCAGGCCTGCTCTCTCTCTCTCTCTCTCTCTCTCTCTCTCTCTCTCTCTCTCTCTCTCTCTCTCTCGTTTTAATCCCACACACTTCTTATACCTGCCAGTTATCCAAGAACATGAGGAATTCCACTTTCTTGTCTGTTTTTAGTTTTGGTGGAGGTTTTTTTCCGTCTCTTTTCCTGTGTTTTCAGAAGAGTTTAAGAACCCACAGTTGGTTCTGTAAAAGCTCCTCAGACTCTTCTCTGACAGTTCACTTCCAGCACAGAATAGATGTGCAGGATGTGAAAGTGTGAGACACTCAATATAGTGTGTAATAAAAAGATTACATCAAAACTAAATCAAACATTGTAAGGAAAAAAAAACATTTACATTAAGAATGTAATAAATTTATTTTGCCCTATGTGTGCTAGGACAGGTTACAGCAAAACCCCAGTGACCTTGAATTAGGGAATAAGCGGGTAAGAAGATGAATGAATAAGAAATTTAAATGTTTCAAGATGTCTGTTGGTGTGTCAACTTTTTGATACCTTCTACAGTTTATCTTTCAGTGCAGGGAACTTTCATTAATTATAATATATCATTTTTAAATTCTATCCAGTTTAAACATCTTTAAGTCTGATGCAACAACACCATAGTTACGTTTACAGCTTTGCCATTTGGCAGACACCCACGCATGACTTGTAGCTGGGCAAACAAGGAGTTCCAGGAGCAAAACCCTGTCCTGCAGTTTCTGTAGGTCTGTCTCCTGTAACACTGATATACTGTACTTCCCATAATCATGTTTTATTGGTCTCTATCGCTCTTTGGGTCTCTGCTTCAGTCTGGCTGGTCTTTATCATTGTATTTCTGTCTATCTATTGTCTCACTATCATTTTAATAATTCAGTCTGTCTGTGTCATAGCGTTTCTCTCTTTAAATTAGTTAAAGCATTTTAATACATCTGACTGTACAAAAAAGATAAAAATGAAATCCGATGGTTTAATATTCAAATTAAAAATATGTAAAACAGATTTTTTTAATGAAGAAATATAATCGTATAGATTGAGTTGCTCCAATCTACCAGTTGGTTTTTTTTTTTTTTAACTAGTTGAAACTAGTGTTGTAGTGTTGAGTCTGTTAAGTGACTGGAGAAACATTTCTAATGATTGAATATTATTTTTTATCTTTTTACAGCAATTAATTCAGAGAGTCACTGCAGGTGTTTGTTTAATCCGTCCGATTGTAACTAACTAACAAACACTCGATCTTGGAGATATATTCCTGAATATTGTTATTTTTATATATTAGATGTTAATGCCGACTGTTTGTAGCCAGTAACAGACCCGTGCGGTGCATGTTATTGGTGTGAGTTAAGGGAAACCGGATAGTGTCGCTCAGCTCATAAAGGTTTATTTCATTCCTGATGATCAATACAACGGCAAATCATCCTTAGTGATGCATTAATTATTGTTATTTTTGTTTTTAAGATGTAATAAACGCTGAACAATGGTGGCGTTTCCTGTTACAGAAATGCAACATTGGTTAGATAGTGGAGAGTGTGAAAGGTGATGCTGAATCATTTGATCGATCATGTTCATTTGTTCTCTTGTTGCTGTTGGTCCACTTTTTAAAAAAGGTTCACTGTACCACAAACAGTTATTTTATTTTTATTTAAATACTCTATGCATTTGTGTGGTGATCTTTTTTTAATCTTTTTTCCAGTTCATGCTTTTGTCAGACTCTTAACATACATTATTTCCTAAAAAAAGCTGTGATTTTAAGGGCCTTACTCAGGGGCCTAGCAGTGGGATTTGTGGTGCTTGGAAACAAACCACCCCAACTCCATCTCTCTAGCATACAGAATCTGAAGTGGAAAAGTGGTGGCTTAATGGTTAGTGTTTTGGATTGATACCAGATAGACTGGAGTTCAAGTCCCAGCTCTACCAAGCCACCATTGTGGGCCCTGGAGCAAGGCCCTTAACCCTGTATTGCTCAGTTGTACAAAAGAGATTAAATGCTGTGTAGATGAATCTTTGACACTCACAGGTAGAGAAATTTAGAATTTCTGTCCATAAGTGACACGTCCTGCAGTTTATCCTTATGCAAATCAGCCTGCGCTGCCCCTCCATCTTCATATGAAATGTTTTCTCCTTATTGAATGATATTGCTGTATTGCGGTACGTTTGTACCCTGTTGCTGTGAAGTGATTGTTGGGAGTGCTTCGAGATTTGACCAGTTTGTAATCACAGATGAGTAAATGTAATTTATATTCAGATTAGAGATTATTAAATATGTACATTCCCACCTGATGTGTGTTGTATTCTTTATCATTACTGTAGTAGCAATATTTGGGACCATCATTACTGCAATCGTAGAAAACATTTGGGACCTGCACTCAGCTCATCGGGTACACCCACCTCGACCCAAGTGAATTTTCAATGCGGTTGGGCATTTTTATTTCGATTGAGGTGTTTACAGTGACTTCATTCTGATTGGACCATTAAATTAATTGTAGTTGGAATGCAACACTCACTATAGACACTTTTTATTCATAGATTATTTAATATTGTAAATTTATACATTTAAGGTATCGTCACAACGAGAAGGTCTTTTCTGCGCGAAGATCTTTCTGCGCGAAGTTTGCAGGTTCTCCCCGTTCTTGGGTACTGGGGTATCATCGCATTATCCAAAAATATGTACGTTAGATTGGTGAGTCAAAATCGTCTATGTGTGGCGCTGCCATGGACTGGCGAATTGTCCAGGGTGCAACCCTGCCTCTTGCCCTATGTGTGCTGGGATAGGCTCCAGCAGAACCCCATGACCCCGAATTAGGGAATAAGCGGGTAAGGAGATGAATGAATGTATCAATTTTATAGCACTAATGACCCTGGACAGTTCTCCAGTCCATCACAGGGCCACACACACGTGCTTTGCAGTTGAAATGAACGCTTCCCGATTATTTGTTGTCATGTGACCAGCTGCTGCGCTGTGATTAGTTGATGGACTGTGTCGTCATTTGCTACCGTTTGTGAGTTAATTTTTAAATGTTAAGTTTTTACACAAACTATATTCTCTAAACACTTTTAACATAAAACATGAAAATTGTCACAGACAAAAAAAACCCGCTATCTAAATATATTATATTCCAATATAGTTTTGTCACATCGTCAGTCGTCATCTGCGCGTTGAATTGTGGGGCGGAAATGGCGTCCTCCTGTACATTCTGATAACGTTTTTAGCTTCGTGTTGTAAAGCTTTAATGTTTATTCTTTGAATCCGGTTGTAGTGATGTGTTTAATGCAAACACACGGACCCCAGTGAGAACCGAGGTAAACCGTTTAACACACGGCTTCTTTGCTAATATAGCGTGTAGCTTAATGATTTGTGTTAGCATGCTATCATTTGTTGCGACGTTTACTCAGTAATAATTTTCTCCTTTTGATAATAATCTTTGTTTGTATTAATGTATGTAAAACATATATTCTCTTAATTCATTCTGTTGTTGATCTTTTCTGCTGTCAAAAGTACATCGTCTTTAATACGTTACACACAAAAAGCGCGCTGGTTTGTGATGTCAGGGGTTAAACGACATTGCGTCATAACATTCGACTGTGTATTATATATTTTTTATTCCTGGGGTTTCATTCAGTCGTGTAATTATCCGCTTATTCCCTAATTCGGGGTCACAGGGGTTTGTTGGATCCCATCCCAGCGCACACAGGGCGAGAGCCGGGTCTATCGCAGGGCCACATATAGATAAAAAAACCACACACACATTTGCTTCCATGGACAAATTTGACGCCAATCAACCTAACGTGCATGTTTTTGGACTGTGGGAGGAAACCGGAGTAATGCAAGCATGAAAAATCTCCGGCCCGGGAATCGAACCGTGCTAGCCACCGCGCTTCCCTGGGATTTTTAATAATACATTACTTTAATCCATTCTCACATCCGGGTTAACAGACGCATGAGGAAGAATCAAAATGCTTTTAGTGAGCTCGAGGTTGTGTTGCCATCTGTTGGCGGGTCTCTGAACATTTTGATCTTTTAATTTGGCTCTATACTGAGAGTCAGGCCAAGATTTGTTAGTATAAGACATTTAAAAATCCTAAAAGATTCCTAGAACCGGATGGATGGATGGATGGATGGATGGAGATGATGTATAACTCTGGGTGAATCTGTGGTGTAGTGACTTGTACAGTCTACATGGAATGACGTTACCTGAGAGATTCTACAGTGTGACACGTTTGTTTAGTGTGATGAGCTAAAGTCTCCCCTCCTGTCTCTCTCTCTTGCGCTCTCTCTCTCTCACTGCAGTTCCACAGTCTCTCTGCTGAAATGGAGGATGACATGTCCCTGCACCGCTTGGAGGGCAGCCTCTCAGACTCGCCGGTTGGAGGACTTGTAGTGAAGAAGAAAAGCGCTTCGGAGGAGCAGCATGTGTTTCGGGCTCCGGCCCCTCGCATCTCTCTGCTGGGACTCGATCTACTTGCTGCTCAAAAACGCAAAGAGCGGGAAGGAAAGGAGCAACTGAATACAGAGCTCGAGGACAGAACGGTGAAAAAATCCAAGGTATCGTCCTATAGGGACTGGGACGAGAATAAGAGCGACTCTGGATCTGATGAGGAAGAGGAGGAAGAGGATGGTGGGAACAGGAAGAACGGGAGGAAGGACAGGTGAGTCTCCGAGTGCTTTATTTCCAGTGTAAAGTTTGTGGTGGTGGTGGTAGTGGGGGTGAGATGATGTAACCGTGTGATGTGTTCCAGTCGGCGTTACCGTTCCTCCGGGGCAGAAACCCCCTCAAACCCCGGCGGTGTCAGTGAAGAATTCCGCAAGAGACACCAGCAGAGGGAGAGAGACAGACGAGAGCACGGAGTGTACGCATCATCTAAAGAGGACAGAAACCGAGAGAAAGAGAGAGAAAGAGATAAAAACCGGGATAGGGACAGAGAGAGGAAAAGGGACAGAGGTGAAGACCAGTTCCTTAGTTGCTTCATCTAGTATTTTCTTTTGTCTTGTCCTCTTGCTTTCTTTCTTTGTTTCTGCTTCACTGTGTGTGTCTCTCCCCGTCTTTCTGCTTCTGTCTGTGTCTCCCTCTGTACCTCTCTCCCTCTTTCCTCCTTTTCTTCTCTCTTTTTCTCTATCCCCATCTTCTCTCCTCCTCTCCTTTTCTCTTATTCTTTCCCCTTTCTCCCCAGCTCTTTCTAATAAATGCTGATTGTTTGGTTGTGGGTGCAGATGATCGGGATCGTGGCCGTGGCTCCAGCAGTAATCGATCTGAACACTTGGATGGCAGCGTGAGGAGCGAACGCTCTCAGAGAGAATGCGGGTCAGAGCGCATCAGCCGTGGGTGTCGCAGGGACGAACCTCAAACTCCTCGCAACCGACCAAGGGGTTAGACAGACAGACAGACAGTCTGGCATGTTTATATCTACTAGTCTAATGCTGTTTATCTGAAATCATGTGACCATCTATAAATAAGTGTGTGACTGTTGTGTTCATCATGTCTACACAGACGCTCCAACACCGTCAGCCTCCAGCTGGGACGAAGATGACAGTGGCTACGCTAGTTCGCGGCGGTCACACTGGGAGAGTCCGTCTCCGACCCCCTCGCACCGTGAGAGTGACCGCTCAGAGCGCGGCTCTCGATCAGGCAGGGACAGCGAGAAGATGGATAAGTGAGAGTCTCTTTGGCTTAATGGTACTCCACAGGTAATGTTTGGTACTGATGGTTACACCCTGTGGTTTTCTTTCTAAGGTCAGTGAGATCACGTTACCCTGACGACACACCCCTCCCTACACCATCGTACAAATACAACGAGTGGGCCAGCGACAGGAAGCATCTGGGCTCCACGCCTCGTCTGTCCAAAGGGAAAGGTGTGTGTTTCTTTCTTTTTCCCAAACCCTAGTGTAGTTAATAGAAACGCTCCCTCTTAGTGGGACCCATTCCCTTTTAAAGGCAGTGCTCCTCATTTCAGCTTATTACCTGTAAAAAGGCACGTCTACAGAATCAATCAAAATCAGCAAGAAAACAATTTGGTAACACACTCCACTGTGAAGTGCCCGCAATACTACCTATTACCCCAAGAACAACATCCACACTGTTAAACATGTAGGTGGGAACATCATAATTTAGATGTTTTGATGCTAAAGCTATGGGACAATTTCACCTCATCAAAGAAACTATGGAAGGTCTTATTGTTCTGTCCAGTTTCCAGACCTTGGTTCTATAGAAAATCTGTGAAGGTAACTAAATCTACCAACAGGGGATCAATTCATTTTTTCCACTGTATATTTTGAGTCTGCTGAAAACTGTTCTATTTTGTTCTGTAGGTAAGAAGGAGGGAGGTGAAGAAGGCATCACTTTTGATACTGAGGCTGAGAAGGAGCAGTGGGAGGAAGAGCAGAAGGTCAGTCTTCTCTGAAAATCTTCTCTGAAGACTGAAAATCTTCATCCTTAAACTGTTTATTTAAATGTTTTGTGCTGTCCAACAGCAAGCAGACCGAGATTGGTACATGATGGACGAGGGTTACGACGAGTTCCACAACCCTCTGACTTCCAGCTCGGACGAATATGTGAAGAAGAGAGAGCAGATACTGCAGAAGCAAACTCAGAAACGTATTTCTGCTCAGAAACGGCAGATCAACGAGGTAAGAAGAAAAAAACCCAAAGTTTTTTTAATTTATAAACATCCAAACACTTTTCCTAACTGGTGTCTTGTGTGTTTAATAAAGAGACAAGAGGGTCCCAAATTAAATTCTGGGGGATAAGGGTCTTTCTGTGTGGAATTTGTATATTCTGTTTCCTCCCACAGTCTAAAAACATGTACATTAGGCTGATTGGTGATTCAAAATTGCCTATAAGAGTATACGAGTAATTAAACGTGTGGCCCTGTGATGGACTGGTAACCTATCCAGGGTGTACCCCTGCCTCTTGTCTGATGTGTGCTGGGATAGGCTTCAGCAGACCCCCGTGACCCAGAATGGATTCAATTTAGTTTTTTTTTATATAAAGCTTTTTACAATGGTTATTGTCTCAAAGTAGCTTAAAACAATCAAAAGACAAATTAGCAGTTGATTTGAATGGGTGGATGAATGAATTTAGTATTAACTTACTGCACTGTCCTGGGCTACAAATCTTACAAATCTACAGAGAAACTTCACCGTCTATATGCATTTCTTGGTCTGTATGTCTGTTTTCTCTCTGTCTCTCTCTTTCTGTCTCTATATTTTTATTTTTGTTTGTTGGTCTCTCTCTGCTTTTTAAAAAAAATATTTTATCTATCTGTATAGATAGTCTATTTTATTCTTTTTAGTTTCTTTGTCATAACAAAAGTCTTTACACACAACTAAATTTCTACCCCTGCCTTTTACCCTATTTGTGCTGGGATAGGCTCCATCAGACCCCCATGACCCAGAATAAATGAATGAATAATCTTATTGTAATGATTCCAACCTCCCACGACCAGAGAGTGCCTTTGTCTGAAGACTGAACAGGTTGTGAAGTGTTGTTTTTTTGGGCTATGTATTATTGTAAAGTCTTACCTGGATTCGACTTTGATGTCTGCTTCACACTTGCTTCCCGAAGTCATTAAATGGATTTGTGTGCAGGACAATGAACGCTGGGAGACTAATCGTATGCTGACAAGTGGTGTGGTGCAGCGCCTGGAAGTGGATGAAGACTTTGAGGAGGATAACGCAGCTCGGGTTCACCTTCTCGTTCACAACCTGGTTCCTCCTTTCCTAGATGGCAGAATTGTTTTTACCAAGCAGGTGAGTTCCAACACCACTGGGCTATAGGACTGTACCACAGAGTCCCAGAACCTTCTTTTCACTGGTTTCTCTTTGTTTCTCAGCCAGAGCCGGTCATTCCGGTGAAAGATTCCACTTCCGATATGGCCATCATCTCCCGCAAAGGAAGCCAGCTGGTGCGCAAACACAGAGAGCAGAAGGAGCGCAAGAAGGTGATGTCTCCGTCTCACATGTCATCTTGCACACGTCTCTGGCTTTCCTCTCTCTGTTATACACTCATTTACATATTATGCATTTACATATAATTCATTTATACACAATAATTTGCATATTAATTACTACACTGTTATACATACTCATTTAATCATTTACTGTTTATACAACCTTATTTACATTATACTGATTTATTGAATTACTAATGTATACGTACTCCCCCCTTTTTTTTTTTTCTTTACTTTTTACTAATTGATACATCCATATTCATACTTGGACATTCTCATTTTACAAATTAAACTCTTTTAAATATAT
>JAOTRA010069703.1:0-14398 GCA_026260255.1 Pseudolaguvia tuberculata | reverse complement strand
AGATGACATCATACCTTCATCAGAAGCTTCTTAAGTGCCACTTGTTTACTTGTATTAGTCTTAATTGTGTGTGTGTGGCCCTACACCTTACACAAAATTTATATTAACATGTAATTCTTGAATTAGCACACACTCCCTGCCCTGTGAAGATGCTAAATTGCCAATCTAATCTTGGGAACAAAGCATCCTCAGGCATAGTAAATGTATAAATTGACTCTCATCCAGCACTCTCTTAAATACACACATCCACATCTGTAAATAGCACAGGGATGGTTGCAATAAGCATAACAAATTTGAGTTTTAACCAAAAATAACTACCCCCTCAGAAACAAACAGTCTAAGTAGAGAAATCACACAGCTAAGACAAGGCCTGCATTCATTAAGATAGCACATCCCAGTCAAGAGAGCCATTAACAAGCTCATGAATCTAATCTCCCTGGACTGAAAACACAAACACATACACACAGTCTTGGCCAAGCAGATCACAAGAACACGCCAGCACAAAGGCTTTGGCTTGAAATTACCCATGTCTACAAAACAAGATAGGATTACAGAGGGAACATCTAATTTTACATTATAAACACGAAAGAAAGCAAACTCTTCTTACAATAACAAAAACATATTATGCATAACCTTTTCATGAAAAAAATGTGTAAATGGTATTATGAACAGACACAGGTCAGTAAATTTATCCCAACGGAGCAATCTAAGTGGTTAAGATTAATCCAGAAAAATCTACATGCTATTGTATGTCCTTCAAAAGCAGTTATATCATTCAGTGACTCAGTGCCACACCACAAACTTTTGTGTTTGGCTCTTAAAAGGACAACATGGTACATATATTAAAAAACACAAGACAAAAAACAAGTCTAGTCACTCAACCAGAATCGACTTATTGAAACTGTGGACTTGAAACTAGCTTGTGATAGTTCTGTCTGGTAAATTGCTAAAATGGCCACCCATATTACAATCTTTGCCCACATACTTTATCTTAAATAGCAAGGACTAAGACCACACCACATCTTTAAATCAGTAGTTAGATTATTGGATTTCTTAATTGAAATTGTTTCTCACAGATTCCTTTAATAAAAAATTACAAGAATGATTTCCCTTATTTGTTATTGATTGTAGTAATCAAGGAAATTATAAACACTGTTCTATAACGCAGTTATATAACTTTTCTTTATGTAAAATTCATTCATTCATTCATTCATCTTCTTACCAACTTATTCGGGGTCACAAGGATCTGCTGGAGCCTATCCCAGCGCACATAGGGCAAGAGGCAGGGGTTAAACATTCTATAACAAAATCCTTCTAAATCAACACACACTAGCTAGCTGGTTAGTGTGTGCAGTTTTTTTGGGACATTAAAAAATGTAGGACTTAAGGATCCTATTTTATCAAATCTGATGTTATTAATAATAACTGTCTAAATGAATAAAGGGTAGAAAAAGAAAACCCCTGAGAGCTGATAGAGACACTGAGGCCAGGCTATCATGTGGGAGAGAGCTTTAGGGGTCGGGAGATGGTACAGATGTGTGTGTGTGTGTGTGTGTCTAGGTCTACTCACAATAACAGCATTGTGTATGCAATCTGTTGTCTCTCGTTTTAAAAGCAGAATGTTATGTGCTCCAGTAGAAACAAATTACAAGAAAACATCAAATTTAACAAACATATGATGTTCCAAATAGATAAATTCAAAGGGGTGCGACCTAAACCATATGTTTGTCTATAAAGCAAATCTTTCTGCCTTTCTACAAATTTTCTACAAAAAAATGTTAATACATCACTTTTCTAATTCTCTAATTCTTTATTTGTCAACATTATTTTTGCTAAGTAGAGCAGTTATTTTTAGTAGCACAAAAAAAGCACAAAACGATGATAGTCATTCCGATGTCTTCAATGACATCATCCAACTCATGATCTCATTCTAAAATGATTCATTGCCACACTTTGATAATACAGGCCCAATGATCATCATATAAAACTGGTCTTTACATTGCTTTGTTATACGAAGACACTGGACAAAAGCTACAAAAGTTACATTTCTGACTCTCTCTCCCACCCCTCTCACACACACACTCACAGTTATAATTTAGAGTTAAATAGCTTTAGCTGTCTTGTTCAAATAGCATATGGTCCTTATTGACTACATTAATGCACAATAGCTTAAAAAGGCTCCACAAAAGCCCAATAGACTGGATGATCTTTATCAGTAAATGCCTGCATTCAGCACAACAGGGTAAAGCTACTGGATGACAGCGTAATGTGTGATGGTCTAAGTGCAGTTATTAGCAATAATGAAATAATTGTTCATGCATCAATTCATCTGAAGGAACATATATTGGTCAAAGATTTATTCTGGGCTATTACAGATTTGCAGCTTAGATGCAATACAAAACAAACACCCGTCTGAAAACAACTGATTCATAAAGGAAAATGGCATTGAGCTTTATAGTAGATCAATCAAGCGCTTCAACAAAGTTGAAGCAAAAGCAAAACAGTTTAATTGCAAAACATTGCATTAGAAGAAGATTTTTAAAATATTTTTCTTAAAATAATGTCTTCTAGAGACATTATAGGGCTTAGCTTTTATTGAAACATGTTTTCTTGTAGCACCCGGGAATCTTTCTGTGCCGAGTTTGCACATTCTCGCACTTGCATGGGTTTTCTCCAGGTTCTCCGGTTTCCTGACACCAGCGTAACCCCGTGAAACCGAATTAGGGAATAAGCAGGTAAGAAGACGAATGAATGAATGAATCTTTTCTGGCTCTAGGAAATACACAGTATTTCATAAATGTGATTTAGAAGTAAACACTGTTGGTCAGAGTATTGTTATTTTTATACCAGCCGATAAAAACATTCAAGGTATAGTAATAATTATCAGCAGTCACATGATTTATTTGTTGTGGTTTCTACATTTGAGATAAAATGTCTGGCAAGTTGTTTTTGCTTGCTTTACAGTGTCAAGCACTGTAAAGGCAAACAAAAAAGGTTAAAATGCTTACCACTTTGAAAATGCTGTACGTGAATGATGTGTATATAAAGAGAGCAGTAGCGGGCGGTTCATGTAGTGTATCCTTAAGTGTAGACTTATCTGACTGATACACCTCTTAATACGATCACTATCACCATGTTTTATCACCACTACCACAACACAATTTTTAAAACTACCAATATTATACTAAACACAACATAAAACAGTGTGTCATTGCAGAGGATTGTTTCACATATTGAGCATGAAAACCATTTTTAATCAAGCAAGAAACCTTGTTAAGACTGCAATAACATAAAACTATAAATGAAATTAAATAGATTACATAATATATAAAATGGCTGCAAGACAGCTTTACTGCATATAGGCACTGGCCTAAAAGTGTCAAACACAATCTTTCCTGGGCTAGATAGCTTAAGGGTTAGTCGACCGCCTTGAAAACAGATATTTAAGTTTGCCCAAGAGCAAGTCACGTCATTTTTTCTCTTGGTCCATCAGATATTGTGGGCATAAAAATTCTAATTACAGACATGTCTCGGGCGTTGAACTTGTCTGTACTTTGATCAACCAATCAGAGGATGAAAGAATTATGACAAACATCCTAAGAGACTAACTTTAAATCTGATTGGTTAAAGAAACAATTTAAAGGCAAATTACATTAACATGGCAGTACATCAAAACTAAAGTCTGATTGGACAAAAAAAAAATAAATCTAACACACATACACATAATGGAAGCCGTACAGCCAAGAGAAACAGTACAAAATGAACTTAGGTTGTATATGTAAGCCACTAATTCTAATACTGTTTAGGCTAACAGAGTTTCACAACGGTAATGTTATTCCTTAAAGTTATGAGCATAAGTTAAACTGACATACACACTTGGACAAACACAGATCAAAACACAGCCTGCAGTGTGCACTTTGATTCTAGGTATGCTAACTATTGTACTCAAAATAAGGTCACGCCTAGAAAGTACCGCACAAAAGCTTACACCAGATACACCAGGGAGTTTCACAGCCTGTCATAAAATTCACTCATACAGGTTAATGACGGCGCATAGTTACTCCCATAGGAACCCAGATACCAACTAAGCCTCTAACTACCCTACTTCTTAAATAATGTCAGTATCCTCCCTGTTCATAATAACAGAGGTATAAATGAGTCACTGTAGAGTATCATGACATGTCTGTAGGTAAGATACACCTACACCTACTCAGCTAGAAAAGCCACTGGAATTTACCGTACAGTGTTACTTCTGAATTATCTTAGGGCTGACACAGGCTATATTTATTAGATATGCAATTCTAGTTTGATCAAAAACTCATGTAATCATGTCATTTTTAGTTTAACCTACTATACATTTACAATGAACTCAATAGACAAAACAAAAAATTTGAAGCGATTGGAAAATGTTTTTCTATACTTTTAACATTGTGCCTTATTATGGGCATAATATCTGCAAATTCTATGACAGTAAAACATCAACAAATGACATCTGGACATCTTGAGAAGTGTCTGTGGTATATTCCGTCTAATGTTACTCAGCTCAGAAAAATACCAAAAATAGCAGTGAGCAGTCTTTTGGTGAAAAGTGGAAACATAAGCAAGTACTTCACCATGGAAAGACAAGAAAAACAACAGCCTAAATGGCAGCTGTGCACAGAGCCAGAGGAGAAAGGGGATCATCTGTTCCTTTCATTGATTCACTGTGCAGAAGACCGCTAAAGGCCATTACCATAAGGAAAGTATAATGTGGATTTTTTTTTGCACAGATAAAGAGGTTAACAATTTAATCTATCCATCTATCTATCTATCTATCTATCTATCAAAGTATAGTTTAAAATTTTTTAAAAGTCTCCTTTTGTAGTATTATCAAAACAGCCTACTATTTTCTTCAACCATGTACTTGATCATATTACTTGTGTAAAACCTAATTAGAGGCGTCGCGATGGCGTAGTGGTTAGCACGGTCACCTCAGAACAAGAAGGTCCTGGGTTTGATTCCCAGGATGGGGATCTTTCTGTGCAAAGTTTGCATGCTCAAAATTGAGTCACAATTGCCCATAGGAGTGAATGTGTGGTTGTTTGTCTATGTGTGGCCCTGCGATGGACTGGCGAACTGTCCAGAGTGCAAGATGCAATGCAACGCTGCAATGCAACGCTACGAAAAAAGCAAAACATTTCAACCATGGTTGTACCAGGAAGTACAAAGACGAGCATCCAGCTATGGTGAGCTGAATTGTCATTTTTTCAAACAATCATGCCTCAGTAACTCTGTTTATTTCAACGCAGACACAGATGAGCCATGTAAAGCTGCCATTGGTTTTGAACATGCTTGGTTGGCTCTCAAGGGAGCTGATTGCCTGCACCATGAGCAATTTCCCATAGCACACACACTGCTCCAGCTGCATACTCCCCACTCAGGCCTCTCTGCAGTCGAGTTGCAGTACAGGTTAAGGACAGTTGTAGGTTTATCTGGCAGGTCTACCCCTTTCTCAGCACAGTGCTAACCACGGAGTTGAAAACACAAACTGCAGTTTCTTCCTTCTAAGCCTCTGAGGGATACCACGAAGCTGTTGGAGAAGGCCAGCTTTTGCCTGTCTGCACACTATAGCAATGCTGCAGGTTTGCCAGTCTATCTACTGGGAGACCTGGGGTCACATAAATATAGACAGCAGATCTTGCACTCCAGGTCTTAAAGGAGGCAATCAGGGTGGCTGGCTGTTCAGTGGCGGCCCTTGTGGTGATGGGAAAGGCATTTGTGACTCAGGATCACAACTGTAGGATCGTAATAGAGCAGTCCAGTTGGACCCACCAATTACTCCATCTGGCCTAGTTGGCAAGGTGGTCAGTGCAGCCATAGAGACTGCTGTTCCAGGTGTTGACTAAGCAGGTGGATGCACTGAGAAAGCTCTTACTGCACCACCCTTTGAAACGGTGAAGGATAGTTCTGTGATACACCTGACCGACAGTATGTATCCTGGACATCCAAGCACCGTTTGCCTCATTCTCATCCCTGTAATTTGCACCAGATGGGGTTTAAGTGTTCATTGACTTTCTGTCCGGCTAGGTACCCAAGGTCCAAACTACATAGATAGATAGATATCTGTCCTTCTTCCTTTCAGGATACAGACCAGGAAAGAGCAAAACTTCTTGACTCAGTGTGTACACTGAAAACATACATTCACACTACTTGGTGCAGAAGGACAAGCTGTCTATTCCGTCTATTTCAGAGGGAGATAACATAAGGGCTTCCATCCACCAAGAAGACAATGACAATCCAACTGTTGCGAGGTGGGTGCCCTAACCTATAAGACCACAGGCTATCTGCTTCCATCAGCCAGCATCAGCTACAACATATGTTCCAGAGGACCAAGACTTCCCCACAGCGCACTCACCCTGGAGGCATGTTAACCTCTACAAAGTACACATTTGGCTTGTTCTGTGTATGATGGATAGCTCCTTGTGCAACGATGTGGGAGTGTTCGCTATAGTGGCACGGTGGCTTAGTGGTTAGCACTGTTGCCTCACAGCAAGAAGATACAGGTTAGAATCTTGGGCCTTTCTGTGTGGAGTTTGATTCGCCCTCTGCATAAATGGGTTTGCTCCGAATGCTCTGCTTTCCTTCCACAGTCCAAAAAAACCCATGAATGTTATGTTAACAAGAGAGAAGTATAAAAGTATATGAACATAGCCAAGGTGCTAAGCCAAGCCAAGGAACACTGTTAAACAATAATAAATAAAAAAAACTATTAATAGTGTACAGCATGCACATTGTGGAAACAGAGATGACTTGCAAGATGATGCTTCAAGTAGCCATACCACAGGCATCCTGTGGTATGGCTTCTTGAATGTAGCTGAATGCTCGCCTTTGTACTTCCTGGTTGACGAAAAACATGTATGCCACCTCGTTTCCCAGAGGGAAGAAGGCTTTGAGAATACTTCCTACATGACAGCAGTTTTGAAGCATGAGGTCAAGAGGTCTTTCTGTGGAGTTTGCATGTTATTCCCATGCTTGAGTGGGTTTCATCCTCCCCAATATTAGGAAATAAAGGGGTTAGAAGATGAGAAGAATAAATGAATGAATTAATGAATAAATGAATGATTTCTTATCCATAATGTTTGTACATGTGATAGCAAAAATCAAACATGGATGGTAAAAATTACTTTTATATATATCCTTCTGTTTATTAAATAATGATCATATAGTGTTTCAAATGATCAAAATTGTTTTTCCACAGTTTGTTCTCAATACATAAACTAATAAAAGGAAATGAGAGAAGGGGAACAGTAGGTTCCTCCAGTCAAAAAAAACTACGTAAAATCTCTTCCGTCTTCAGTCAGTAACAGGCTTTGCAATGCAAACACTTTTTAGGTACGACTATGTTTGTTGCACCATTCTTTCTACTGATCACTGGCTGAAATCCATGCACAATGCATTGCTAGTACTGTTATCTAATCAGTGCTTGCATTCAGCACTGTTGCTCACAATTGATAATCCTACTCAAAAGCAAAACTAGTGATTAGATTGCAAATTACTCTTTATTAAACAAACGGGATAGCCAGAATGAGGTTCAGGTTAATGGCATGCATATATATATTACACACTAACCTTAGACTGTGGTTTGGTGATTCATGATTAAATCAATTAATTTAAATAGTTATTTGGAATATAGTCAAGGCAATTAGTCATAACCAAAATCATTACATTATAAACATGCTCTTACTTTATCTATTAATATCTTCTTACTTGAAGCAATGAATTGTGTTCTGTCATAGACAATATCAATATAAACCCACAAGAATGGTAAAGCCCAAGATAAAATAATCCATTTTCAAGACAATTCTAAACCCTATAGCGTTTTGAAAACTGAACGAAAATCTTTACAATAAACTCTGCAAACACAATTTTGTTCATTTTTGTCTTATGCTCATATGCAAGACACATATTATATTTCTAACAAATATGTCTCTGGGTCTGACCTGGAAACAAATTTGTTTATGTATGTATTTACCAGTTTAGACGAGTATCAGCCATAATACCACCAATATTGGTCAATTTTATATTGGCCACAAAATCTCCAATTATGATTAAAATAATGAAAGTCAAAATACACATAAAATGGCATGTAACAGAGCTGTGTGACTGATGTGAAGTGTTATTCTGAAGTGTGGATGCTAAAAAATAAAATTATTTAATATGAGATACAAACTGTCGATCTAAATCAGGGATCTCCAGACTTGTTCCTGAAGTGTCTGTGTCCTGCAGAGTTTAGTTCCAACCCTAATCAAACCCACCTGAACCAAATACTCAAGATTTTTAGAGGTATTCTTAAAGCTTAAAAGGTATGTGTGTGTTGAGCCAAGTTGGAGCTGAAGTCTGCAGGACACCAACCCTTCAGGACCGAGTTTGGAGACCCCTGATAAATTGTGATTTGGTAGATAGATAGATTAGAGATTGGAGAATCAAACGAATCGGCTCATTTAATCGGACAGGTTTACTGAATCGAGTAGTCGTAATAATTGTCTCTACTAAGATGTAGACTGTATGTTATTATAAAACAGTGAATGTGTCTTAGACAATAATTTTGTCTGACATGCGGAAGCGAATCAACTAATGAATCAATGTTCGAATCAAAAGAATCGAATCAGCCAAATGGATTGTAATGTTGATCATTACTGAGCAGTTAAAAGTCTGATTTACAAGCAAACTAACAAGCAGATGGATTAATCAGAAAACGGATGTCTAATTCATATCCAATCGATTTGTAATATTACAGCAGTGTTATGGTTTTATTACCTGACTAAATATGTCCGGTATATCTCAGACATGCAAGGGATCATTTATATACAAGGTATGACATTAAATCATAGCCCAAAAGAACCAATCAGTAGAAATAAACAACCATTTTTGCTGCTGATTTGTATTTATACGTGATTCAGTTGGATCACAAAGATGTTAAAGAGAAAGCAGACAGACCTCCAAGATGATGTGCCTGAGATGCGCAGGAATCTCGCTTTGTCCAAGGCCACATCTCTCTCTAACTACCCATCTCAAGGTGTCACTGAATCCCCGCAACTAATTTTATCACGTATTTACACAGCTGTTAATAACACGTGATTATATCGTTTAAAACGTAGGAAATGAATGATAAAGGACAACCTGAATTCATGAGCCATTATTAAAGCGGATCCGGCAGACGCGTGCCATTACGATGACGAGGGACTACGAATCCAGCAAAAACCGATAAGATCTCTTGGGCGTAAAACAGATTCGGATTTAAGGCTGCAAACGGCGTATATTCTCCATGTTTCTAGTTTATGGTTAAATCGAGCTGTCAAGCAGTGAGTCTTCCTCCCTGATAGAGCTCTTTTACGGAGACGCCTACAGGGGAACGTCACCGCCCTAATCCCGCCCCCAAAACAACCCCTCCCCCTCGACACACACATATCCAGAACATTATTTATACTATATGTTATTAAAGTATTACAAATAAAGATAACATATAATCGAACCCGACACTGTCGTGTTATGAGACGACCGTGCTAAACCACTACGTCTTCATAGAGTATATATATATATATATATATATAATCGGGTTCGAATCCCGGGACGGAGATCTTTCTGTGCGGAGTTTGCATGTTCTCTAAATTGTGTGTGTGTGTGTGTGTGTGTGTGTGTGTGTGTCCTGCGATGGACTGGCAATAAGCGGATAAGAAGATGAATGATTGAATAAATTAATATGCTCCGCGAAGTGCGTGAAGCGCAATATGATTGACACGCGCCTAGACCAATAAGAAAGCGCAAATTAAACGCGAGTGTAAATTGTTAGTTTATGCTGCTTTCTTTAATCCACTTTCATTTAAGTGAGTTTAGGACTAATATAGACTTAATTTTCTGTAATTCGTTCAATTTGAAAGTCTTCCTCAACTCTACTCACCTTGGCACCGAGAATGACATATATTTTGGGATGATGAACATTCAGCAAAGAGGCACTGTTGGTATTTGTGGAGATGATATGGACCATGTTACTCTTTGTTAGGTCACAATAAAGGTACAAGATATTTTTGCGTGGACTTTTAGCGTCACAATCGCACCCGCGTCACAGAGGCTGTGCCCAGACCGAAAATAATAACCATTCCTATATTAAACATTGTACATAACATCATTACAATGGCAGCGCTGTACTGATTAAAAGTCACTTAAAATTACACCTGATCAGCCAGTCATTGACTGTTTCACTGAATAAGCATCGATCTGACCAAAGTTTTTCCACAAACATGTGCTATCTTATTGCAGATGATCTCCATCCTTTGCTGTTATAGCACTCCACTCTTTATTAAGCGTTTTAAGACCATTACTGAGATCATACACTTATGGTAGAGGTCTGGAAGGCAGTCAGTGTTCTAGTTAATAAAAAGAGGGTTCATTGGGGTTGAGATCAGAGCTCTTTCTGTGCAGGATATCCAAGTTCATCCTCAGCCACACTGGCAAAAAATAGTTGTTTTGTGCAAGTTTTGGCATATAATACCTGGCATATAGTAAATATTAATAATTTAAAAAATTAAAACATTTTATAATTGTATGGTTTAAAATTTGTGAAAACAGTTTGGTCAAGAACAACATGAAGTTTAGGTTATGACACTATTTCAACATATAAGAGTGGTAGAAAGAGTGGGTTTCATTTACATATTTAAAAGGAAGAGGGACATGAAAATGAGACATTCATTCATCTACTAACCTTGTTATTCCGCACATAGAGCAAAAAGCAGAGGTACACCTTGGACAGGTTGCCAGTCCATCACAGGGCCACATGTAGACAAATCATCATCATAATCATTATTATTACTATTGCAATGGACTGGCGACCTGTCCAGGGTGTACCCTGCCTCTCGCCCTATGTGCGCTGGGAAAGGCACCAGCGACCCCGGTGACCCTGAATTAGGGAATAAGATGAATGAATGAATGAATGAATGAATGAATAAATGAATGAATGAATGAATTTTGCCGTTTATCCAAAGTGGGAGTATCTGATCTTGCCCAAACAAAATGACCGCTCATTTCACGACTGGCATTTAAAGGAACCAATCATAAACAGATTTTCTTTAGCCGCGATGAGTGACTTAAATTTCAACCAATAAAATGCAAGCGCATTGCCATACAACTTCCGGGAAATAGTGTAGAGGTTTGAGGCCTACCTACGAAAGACGCAGCAGAGAAAGCCGTTTCAGTCTACGAACAACATATGGTAAGTTTGTATTTGTAGTTTATTTTTGTATAGAAAATTACTCTGAATTATGTAATTATACAGTCAACGTCTATTATATACTACGCAATGCCTAGAGCATGCTGAATTAGTTATGTAGCAATGAAACCCCTACATGTTTTGATTAGCGCCTTAGCTAGCTTTGTGCTTAGCAACAGTGTGGTTGTCGGCTTTTTGTTTTTGTTGCTGATTTCAGTATAACTATAAAATTGAATCATTTGTTTGTATTGACGATAAAAAGTTTCTTTTAATTTGTAATTAACCCTCTAAACGAATCCCATTTCTTTTAAAATAACAAATGATGTGGACTACCAAAAGCAGGAAGGCGGTTACTAAAAAATATTTTATCACATGATTATACCTGCAATTTTTCATACATGGTATAATTAAATGTATTTTCCACCTTGTAAAATTGAGGTCCGAGCATAGTTGATGCAGCGCCCCTGGGACAGGAAGGGTTATGGGTCTTGGTCAAGGATCAAACTGTGGTGAACGGTTGTCATGGCGGAGGTGGGCTTGGAACCCAGATCTTCCTAGTTTCCCGATCAACATCTACGTGCCATAACCGTTTAGCTACCACCACCCATCATAATTTCACACTATATAATATATAAGCATTTTAGTTTAGCTCTGTGTAGATATTTAATCCATCGTCTGGCCTGGAAATACCTTAAAATTCCATTACAATGAAAACTGCTACTTTGAGTTAGTTAGGTTAAAAATGAGCTAATTTGATTTAGTAAGGTAACTGAAACCAGAACCTGGTTAAACATGTCAGTCTGGAATGAAAATTAAAATTGTCACATTTGTTGCTTTTAGATTGATGTAATTACACCACTGATTCATGTTTGCATCTTAAGTTAACCATGCCAGAGACGGATGTCTACAATGAGCTCCTGGACTATGAAGAGGATGAGGAGCCACAGGGAGCCCCTGAGAGTGCTGTCCCTCCAGGTAAAAAGGAAGTGAAGGGATCCTATGTCTCAATCCACAGCTCTGGTTTCAGAGACTTTTTGCTCAAACCAGAGCTACTCCGTGCCATTGTTGATTGTGGCTTTGAGCATCCTTCTGAAGGTGAGGGATACTTGGAGTTTAATTTGAACGTTCCAATTGTGATTTAATGCTTGCTTGTTGTATGTATGCAGTGTCAATGAGCTTAGATTTAAATTTTGCTTTCAGTTCAACATGAATGTATTCCACAAGCAATTCTCGGTATGGACATCCTGTGTCAGGCCAAGTCTGGTATGGGGAAGACTGCAGTATTTGTGCTTGCTACATTACAGCAGATTGAGCCTGTCGATGGACAGGTGAGTGTGGCATGTTCTATGAATTTGTATATGTATTTTGTAAAAATGTAGTTGTAATTTGCTGCTTAGTAGAGCTTTAAGGAGTTTGGTACTGTAACTTGCATGTGAAGGTGAATTCTGTAACATGAGTGATGCATGGATTTGCGAATTAGTTGTTCATGGAAACAAAACGCATGAGTAATTTACACGCAGCTGTTGTAAACAGTTGTCCACCAGAGCAGTGGTCCCTGACATTATCATCAGGGAATAGTCATAGACCACACAGCCTGACAATTTCACAATGGCATGGGGTGCTGTAGTGCATTGTATATATTGTACATATAATAAACATGAAACCCACTGTGTACTTGTATGCAACTTTATTAGCAGATTTCTCGTATCATTGTGCTATCAAACATAACATGAGTATAGCATAAGTATAAATAAAGTCTAAAGTAACAAGGCTTCATTGCCTCATTAGAGTCGGTTGCTGCAAATTATTCAGAGCGCTTCAATTTGGTTTATTAGTCAGTCAAAGCATGCTTGTCTTTTGGCAGTAATGCGTTTGCCATAGTCACTTATTAGCAAAATAAAATGCATATGTTGTGCTTAACCATTCTCTCAATACTATAGAATTACCTAAATGCTAAACAAATAATAAATTTCATGTATACATTTAATTGGCAATATAGTTAACTGTTAGCATGCAAGTTCTTTTGGCATTGAGTTTTTATTTTAGTTCTGTTTGATGGTAAAGCTCATTGTTCTCATCTTGGGTTCCTTTAGTCTTTTGGTCCTTTGACTTAATACATGACACAAGACATGTCATTAAAACCCCAAGTGGTGTAGCCAACTTTGTTAAATTGAATCAAGTGATGTGAGCTAATGTATCCTATAGGTGTGCATGTTTGCAAATTCTTCTTTAAATTTGTCAAGATAAGGGTTTTAGTTTTGATTAGTTGACTGATCTTTGTTCTCATTTTTTTGAGTGCTCTTATTCTATCCTTTTTTCAAATTAGGTATCTGTACTGGTCATGTGCCACACCCGTGAACTGGCATTTCAGATTAGCAAAGAGTACGAGCGTTTCTCAAAGTACATGTCCACCGTCAAGTGCTCAGTGTTCTTTGGTGGCCTGCCAGTCAAGAATGATGAGGAGGTGTTAAAGAAAAGCTGCCCTCATATTGTGGTGGGTACACCTGGCCGAATCCTGGCCTTAATCCGAAACAAGACACTCAACCTCAAAAACATCAAGCACTTTGTCCTGGATGAGTGTGACAAGATGCTTGAGCAGCTTGGTGAGTTGCAAATTTGAGATTCTGATTGCTGTGTTGCATGTTTTTAATGCAGTGTTTTTCAGTGTTTCCTAAAATTGAGTTCTGTGTTTCAGACATGCGACGTGATGTGCAGGATATCTTCAGGCTCACTCCTCATGAGAAGCAGTGCATGATGTTTAGCGCTACACTCAGCAAAGAGATCCGACCTGTCTGTCGCAAGTTCATGCAAGATGTGAGTCATTACCCGCTGCTTTGGTTATATATGGTGCAGAAGTATTCAGGTGGACTGCTAACCGGGGGATTGTTTCTCCCCACCACCAAGTTTCCTTTTTTTCCGAATCCTTTGTAGAATAAACTTTGCAGATGTTGTAAAAGCTAGCTATGGTATTGTCTACTGTTTTCTCAAAGCTCTTTCTTTTCTAAAATTTATTGTGCAGCTGTAGGAGCCAGATTGGTGTTTGGATAGTTTAAAATTAGTCATGTACCTACACTCGCATATCTTCTTCTCCTTTCGGCTGCTCCCATTAGGGGTCGCCACAGCGGATCATTCTTCTCCACCCTACCCTGTCCGCTA
>JAOTRA010069696.1:0-14399 GCA_026260255.1 Pseudolaguvia tuberculata | reverse complement strand
CCTCTGTTCCCTTCACCAACATGACCATTGAAGTCTGCTCCTATCACCAATCTTTCATGTCTAGCTACACTCTCCACTACTCCATCTAACTCATTCCAGAATATTTCCTTTTCCTCCATCTCACAACCTACTTGTGGAGCATAAGCACTTTTGATATTTATCATCACACCCTCAACTTCCAGCCTCCCTTTCATCACCCTATCAGAAACTCCACCACACTCTCAATGTACTCCTTCTTCAGGATTACACCTACACCATGATAAAACAAAAGCCTAATTAAAGTGTAAAATTTAAAATTAAAGTGAAACCAGTATATCTGGTAGTGGACTGCTGAGGGAACTTCAGATTGTTCGATGGAGAGCTTGAATATCTCAGTAAACACCAATGCCAGTGCAGGCTTGCAGAACTTAACCTGTGATGCTATCTGGTCCTGCTGCGCTTTGCTGTTTGTGTTGCAGCTATCGTGATTAGCTGCAGCCTCCAAGCGGACATAAAAGGAGAAGTGTCCGCACTCCCCATTCTGGTTAAAGGTGTTTTATAGTCAGTTTTTAATTGCAGCTGTAGTTTTTTTTACCCTAGCATTGGTCATGATTGTGCCTTGTAGCTGTTCTTGAAAGCAGTGTAGCAGTAGTTCAGTGTACTATTGTGGCAGGTGACGTGCTGATATAAGTTCAGCAGTGTGCGCTTAAGGTTGTGAGTGTGGCGTCATGGTTCTCTTCCTGGTGTATGCAAGTTTCTCATATCGCAGTGTCTATGTTTGCTTGAGGTGGAATGTGAATGGCGCTGACTATGACCAAGCTGAAAATACGATGTAGACAATTAAAAGGGGCAATATTTGAAGGGCAGGAGTTAAGAATTTGGGGTGCATGACTGTGCGAGAGAAACAATGCTCACGCTGTCGCCCTTGTCTTACCAGAATCTATACTTGTGTCTATGTTTGTTTTTTAGAGACTGGACGGTGACTAAAAGCATAATAGGTAAGAGAAGCAGCCTTTTCATGACTGTGCAGGTTGCGTCCTTTGTTGTTCCTTAAAATTGGTTCAGGTTTAAAAATGGTGAAAGGTTTTGGCACCAATAGACATAACAGTGGTACGGTTATATGTAAAAATTACAGTCTTACAAATAGAAACAGATATAACTAAAAATACAAAAACAAGTTTTGTTTGGTTGGCGCAGTGGTAACGGCAGCCAACCTCACTGGCGTCATCTTTAACTAATTAGTCTAATTAAATCATCAAGTGAAAAGAGTATGTTTAAAATAATAGCAGTGTGAAATTCAATTATAACGGAAAATCATTCTTTGAAAAACTGGTATCAAACCAAAATGGGTTTTGTTTAGGCACAGAGGCACCAACACTTTTTTCTCTGGATGTTTTTGTTTCTCACTGTTAGAAATGGTCAGTCTATAATTTTAATGATGGCACTTACACAAAAACTTTTACAGCTGTAAAATGTTTAAAATGTACACTGTAAAATGTGCAAATTATGTATCATGTTTGAATTACCCTGGATTTGGATATAATTTTTACATTTTCTTGACACCACATGAGTCACTGATACTTTTTAGTAACACAAGTAAGAGCTTTGCAAACCTTTTGCACAATCAGACTAAATAATAATTAACCATAAGTATTTCCTACCATCAGCAGGTAAGCTGTGATACGAGTCAATCTGTTCTTTGGCTTTGAGTAACTGCACTTCCAAGATGTGTAGATCTGCTGTAGCTTTAGTGTCTGCATCACCGTGACTGTCAGACAACCTGCCAGTGAAGGACAAGAGGCATTTCACCAATTTACACTGTACAACATTACTAATAATACACCGTTAATTATAGGGAATGTGATCTTCAACCTATATTTATGAAAAGTTGTGTTGTTTAATATGAGTGACTGTTTCATATAGCTGAGCGATTTTGGGGTTGTTCAGGGACCCATAGTGGCTTGGTGGTGCTGGAAATCAAATCCCTGTCTTTAAAGTTTTGAACTGATACTAGAACCACTAATCCACCACTTCCACGTGTTATGCACTAAGCTGATATTGAAATTTGATGTTGAAAACGTTGTTTTTAAAGTATTCCACAATTGTTTTACAGATCTGAGAGTTTCTGCCTGAGAGAGCACTTTTATAGCTGATCATGTTACAGACCTGATGTCAATGAACTTAAATAGTTGCTAAAAGTTCACCCAGCTGACACATTTTTTGAGCAATTGTTTACCCAGCGGCAATTTTTCTGAGAACTAAAGCAAGCATGGAGAAGTTTAGGAGTAAATTGTCTAATAGGATTTTGGAAGGATGCCTGAGGAATGGATAAAGAGTGTTACGGAACCAATTTTTAAGAATAAAGATGTGCAGACATGCAGCAACTACAGGGGAATAAAGTTGATCAGTCACACCATGAAGTTATGGGAAGAGTAGTGGAAGCTAGGCTGTGGGAAGAGGCACGGTGGATTGTGTTCATCGACAATGTTTTCTGGAAGTATTCCTGAGCCTATGTTGTGATTTCCATTACAGTAACATTCCTGTATGTGATGCAGTGACATCTAAGGGCCCGAAGATCACAGACATCCAGTAGATGCACTGTAGATGATGATAATTTCAAACTCTGCAATTTTCCTTTGAGAAACTACTTTGAGAGAATTGGTGATCCTCTGCACATCTTGACTTCTGAGAGACACTGCCACACTGAGAAGCTCTTTTATACCCAATCATGCCAACTTCCCTAGTTTTCCAATTAGTCTCCAGCTGATTCTTATATGTACATTTAACTTTTCCGACCTCTTATTGCTACCTGTCCCAACTTTTTGGAATGTCTAGCTCTCATTAAATACAAAATAAGCCAATATTTGGCATGACATTTCAAAATGTCTCACTTTTTTATTCCACTTCATTGCATTCTGTTTTTATTTATAATTTGTACAGTGTCCCAACTTATTTTGGAATCAGGCTTGTATATGATGACTTTACACAATGATTTAACATCACATTAATAATGAGAAAATTTGTAACTATGACCCATTCTATACTACTATATGTGCCAGTTCATGTTGCTGATGCGGGCCTCTGTGAACATGAATAAGCCACATATCCCGAACATGGACATTTTTAATGATAACTGAGCTTAGCATAGGATGAGCTATTAATACAAAAAGTAATTTCAATTGTTAAATCATTACTTTGAGAAACAAAAAACATGGACCTGTTACCTCAGCTAATAAATAATACAGTGCCACAGGCTGTAGTTGGTCAATTACCACTGTTCTCTTTGTTACTTTTCACTAATTGAATATATGCACATCTTGAAACAAGAAATATGACAAAATAATATTCAGGACTGTTGAGCAGGTAAAATCCTATATTGGGTAAGAAAAAAAAAGTTTACAAAAGTTTACAGGCTGTTGGTATACAGGGGATGCTACCCTACAGTATGTGCCTCTACTATTGATGTTTACGTTTTGCTGCAATCCATTTTAAAGTGGTTTTAAGAAAATCCTATAATTTTTCAGTTTAAACAATTTATATATAATAATTTAAATAAATAAATAAATAGCAAAAACAGTATAATTTTAACAATTATTATTAATTACTTTGGGTAATATGTTGCTGCTTCCTTTGCTTTATGTTAAAGAGAATGGCGAATCAAGAAATGGCAGTAACCATGCAACTCACCTTCAAACAGTAACATTAGAAAGAATTGCATCAGAAGGAAACAAAACTAATATTTAAAAAAAATAATATAATAAAGAATAAAAAAAAGACGTACACTGACCTCAGTGTCTCAGCCATGCGTCGCAATTCTTCATTTTCACGCTTGAGTCTCTCAAGCTTAGCTAGAATTTTTGACAGTTCCCGGCTGGGATGATCAGGTTGTGCATTGTCACGCACCAAATGACCACCAATGTAAAACAGCAACATGCCCCATGCCAGCAGCACAAGCATGATCCAGCGCCATGAGCCTGTCCACGTACACATGTCTCTCTCCTCACAGTACAACAGTCCTCTGCATACTTGTTATTCACAGTTACACCACCAATATATAAAATGTCAACAACAGAAATTTGGTGACCACAGCAATTCTTGTTCTTGATAATTTCAATAGGTAGATCCTAACTTTTCCACGTGTGTAGCATTCATATTTCCTACAGATCAGGAAACGTGCATCCAATCCTGTTTAAAGAAAACAGCATATTAGCGGCATGATTATAACCACACTGATGTATAAAACCACAAAAAAATCAAGAAACATGCAATCAAGTGTCTCACATCCCAACATTTTAACCTTTGTTCTGCAAGAAGGCTTTTGCTTCCAGAGTTTAATATCCATGTGAAGATCAAAATATGGCTAAATGCAAGTATAACCTTGAGAGAGGTGAACAATGTGTTACATATTAAGTACAATGACAACTAAATGTTATCGGAACCTTTCTGGGCCTTGAATATGGTAGGACCTTTGCAGTCAATGCAGGGTTAGAGAGCTCTCAAATTTAATCTTAAAATTTTTTTAATTTGTGTTCCGAAGACAAAGGTCAAATGAGTTTGAAACAACAATGCCGGTAATGACAGAATTTTCATTTTAGTGAATTATTATAATATACTATACATTCATTCTTTCTCTGACCAGCTTAATTCATCCCTAATTCAGGGTCTTTGGGGTCTGCTGGAGCCTATCCCAGTGCACATAGGGCAAGGGTACAGCCTAGACAGGTTGCTATTCCATCACAGGGCCACACAGACACTTGCATGTCGCAGGATCACCCGAACACTTGAATTTAATAAAATAAGAAATGAAACCAGCACAAAATGCACTAAACAGGTTTATTGGATGCAGACATGCAACTTTTTATTGCACACCCGTGTGCATGCTCGCTGCCCAAACTAAGAACCATGAAGAAAATATATATTTACCCACAAAAACAGAATAAGTTGTATCTGTTACATAAACGCTGTGACACACGCCTGCTGGACAATTTGAACAAAAAAGCGGACATCAACGAAGTCAACATCAAATTTCAAATGGACTGTAATGCAGCACTGCAATGCTTCCATCGAATTGTAAAAATAAATAAATAAATAAATAAATAAATAAATAAAAATAAAGTGAATTTCTTGGTCGGTGGAGCCTTTTATTACCGATATGTGTCACCGGGGTGAATAAGACCGGGGTTCACACACCGTTGTAGGTGCTTGAGGTAAAGGCACCGGGCTTTGGATTTTTCTATTGATGAACAGTTTTACAGTGGTGCGAACGAGCTATAAGAGTTTCTTTCATTCGGGTCAAGACAGTGGCTGAAGTAGCTAGCGAGTGTCTGTAAAAAAAATGTGCGGTTGAAAAATGTATCCTGGCTTTTGGGTTTTAATGAAAATAAAACAACGCTTACCTTAATTACATTGTCTGGAGTAGTAATGTGTCGCTCGTTTAGGCGGAAACAGGAACTGAGATCACAAATGGAAAAAAAAAAACAGGAGGAAGTGACGTTTAAACTTGTACCACAGATCATCACTACATTCAGACTGACGGCAGGACTGGTTCAGCCAGCGGTCCAAGGGTGTTAATGTCCGAGGCTAACATTTATCCTTCTGCAGTAGTTTCAGAATCGCAGCCATAGAACCGGGAGAAAGAGAATCGGAGCTTACATTCCTAACGTGGTGTACATTTTATAGCAACAATTTGCTATTGTTGCACACACAAACCTCAAACCTTTTACGTTTTTATTAAAATGTTTCTGTAATCACAAAATTCTAAATAAATGTTTAGTCCTGATCCAATCACACGTGCTTTATTATTCATGCCATTAATTAATTAATTGTTTAGCAGTCCATACAGTTTGAAACTCCAGATTGATTTCTGCTTTAAAATCTTAATATTCCTTTACCATTATTTAATCTGTTAAAGGAGATTTTAACATTTCACCCCCAAGAGTTTGTATCTTAGATTAGGCACAATACATTTTGTAACAAATAGGGCACTAATAAGTATATAAGATTTTGTGTTGCCCAGAAAAGGTAACCTGGTCCAATAAAAAATGAACTTTCATTCATTCATTCATTTTCTTACTTATTCCCTAATTTGTGGTCACGTAGGTCAACTGGAAGTTACGAGAATGGTAGACACATTAACAGTTTATAGTGTGCTATTTAAATTTTTTGATAGAGAATTTGTTGTCAGGAAGGAAGGGGGGAGCAGGGTCGGGGAAAAGGAGCACACCCAAACGCAGGATTGGCGGGTTTAAATCGTCCATTTTATTACCAATAATAATAAAAATTAAAAAAACAAGAACAAGATTTAAATTCGAAATACTTAGAAAAACCTGACTTGACATGACGAGACTAAATCGCAAACTCAAAACTTGAAAACCAAAACCAGGGCAAAAAAAGGCAAAAAGGGAAAAAAAGGGGGGAAAGGTTAAAATGCAAAAAAGGCGAGCTGAACCCACAACCCCGAGGAGAAAACTGGCGACTTATAAATCGTGCAAATCAGCGCACGACGAGACTCAGCTGCGCACTGGCAGTAGCTGTGCTACTGGCGTTCTCCTAGGGTGGCCATCCGGAAGAAAGAGGAGCAAGATCCGAGAATCAGAGACAGAGCGAGACGAGAACCAGAACGAGGCGAGAGAGGGAACCGAGACGAGAACATGAACGAGGCTAGAGAGGGAACCGAGATGAGAACCAGAATGAGGTGAGAGAGGGAACCAGAACCAGAGACGAGAACCAGAACGAGACTAGAGAGGGAACAAGACCAAGGTGAGACAGAGGAATGAGAACCAGGGCGGGACGAGAGAGAGGAAACCTGAGACGAGAACCAGTACCAGACGAGATTGGGAACCGAGATGAGAACCAGAACCAGACGAGAAAGGGGAACCTGAGACGAGAACCAGAACCAGATGAGAGAGAGGGAACCTGAGACGAGCACCAAAAACAGACGAGAGAGGGGACCGAGACCAGAACCAGAACCAGACTAGAGAGGGGAAACCGAGACGAGAACATGAACGAGACGAGAGAGGGGGGACCGAGACGAGAATCAGAACCAGAGGAGAGAGGGGGGACGGAGATGAGAACCAGAACCAGATGAGAGAGGGGAAACCGAGATGAGAACCAGAACCAGACGAGAGAAAGGGGACCAAGATGAGCACCAGAACCAGACGAGAGGGGGGGGGACAGAGACGAGAACCAGAACCAGACGAAAGAGGGGGGACCGAGACGAGAACCAGAAACAGACTAGAGATGGGGGGCCGAGACGAGAACATGAACGAGAGGGAACATGAACGAGAGAGGGGAACATGAACGAGAGAGGGACAGAGAGAGAAGAACATGAACGATAGAGGGAACGAGAGAGGGGAGCATGAACGAGAGAGGGAACCGAGACGTGAACAAGAATGAGAGAGGGAACGAAAGAGGAGAACAAGGACGAGAGAGAAGACCATGAACAAGAGAGGAGAACATGAACGAGAACATGAAAAAGAGAAGGGAACATGAACGAGAACATGAACAAGAGAGGGGAACATGAACGAGAACATGAACAAGAGAGGGGAACCGAAAGAACATGAGAAAGAGAGGGGAACCGAGAGAACCTGAAAAAGACAGGAAAACATAAACGAGAACATGAACAAGAGAGGGGAACCGAGAAAACATGAACAAGAGAGGCGAACCGAGAGAACATGAACAGGAGAGGGGAGCCGAAAGAACCTGAATAAGAGAGGGGAACTGAGAGAACCTTAATAGGAAAGGGGAACCGAGAGAACCTGAAAAAGACAGGAAAACATGAACGAGAACATGAACAAGAGAGGGGAACCTAAAAAACATGAACGAGAGAGGAGAACCGAGAAAACATGAACAAGAGAGGCGAACCGAGAGAATATGAACAGGAGAGGGGAGCTGAAAGAACATGAGAAAGAGAGGGGAACCGAGAGAACCTGACCAAGATAGGGGAACCGAGAGAACCTGAAAAAGATAGAGGAAAACATGAACGAGAACATGAACGAGAGAGAAGAACATGAACAAGAACATGAACAAGAAAGGAGAACATGAACGAGAACATGAACGAGAGAGGAGAACATGAACGAGAACATGAACGAGAGAGGAGAACATGAACGAGAGAGGAGAACATGAACGAGAACATGAACGAGAGAGGAGAACATTAATGACAACATGAGCGTGAGAGGAGAACATGAACGAGAACATGAACAAGGGAGGAGAACATGAACGAGAACATGAACGAGAGAGGAAGGGGACAAGAAAAAACAAATCACTGAACAAAAAACACCTGAGGCTGAGGCTATAAGCGAAACTTAAAATATTCAAACACTGAAGAGGAAAAAAATAGATAAAAAAGTACTCAGCCAGATAAACATAGAAGGGATAATGGGGGTCCAAGTCCATGAACGGTCCAATACCCTGAAAGGGTAGGATCGAGGCGAGGATTCCTAACCTCCGAGACAGGAACAGAACGAGGCTTCCTAGCCTCCGTGACAGGAACAGATCAAGGCTTCCTAGCCTCCGTGACAGGATCAGATCAAGACTTCCTAGCCTCCGTGACCGGATCAGAACAAGGCTTCCTAGCCTCCGTGACAAGATCAGAACAAGGCTTCCTAGATACCGTGACAGGATCAGAACGAGGCTTCCTAGCCTCCGTGACAGGATCAGAATGAGGCTTCCTAGCCTCTGTGAGAGGATCAGAATGAGACCCCCAGGCCTCCTCCACAGAATCAGAACGAGGCCCCCAGGCCTCCTCCGAACCAGGCAGACGCTCCTCGACCACCTCCGGACCAGGCGGACGCTCCTCGACCACCTCCGATCCCACCAGGCACATCTCTGGGTTGGACAGGAAAACTACAGCTTCCACTGGGGTGAGGAAGTCGCAGGCTTGAGCTACCCAGTCCAGTGCCTTCCCCGTTAAACACAAATACACCAGCCCACATTTGCTCCTGGGCGTGGTGTTGGTGTGTGGCTGGGATTTTAAAAACGCCGTACACTCCCTTACAAACTTCCGACACTTACCGCGTCCGCCATAGCTCCGCAGGAATGTGATCAGGGGGGGCTGACACCAATCCTTGGTTGGTTCAATCTGTCAGGAAGGGAGGGGGGACGAGGTTCGGGAAAAAGGAGCGCACCCAAACGCAGGATTAGCGGGTCTAAATTGTCCATTTTATTACTAACAAAAATAAAAATTAAAAAAACAACAAGAACAAGATTTAAATTCTAAATACTTAGAAAAACCTGACTTGACGTGACAAGACTAAATTGCAAACTCAAAACTTGAGTAAGCGCATGAAAACCAAAACAAGGGCAAAAAAGGGAAAAAAGGAGAAAAAAGGGGAAAACGTGAAAAAAGCGAGCTGAACCAACAACCCCTAGGAGAAAACTGCCGGCTTATAAAGCGTGAAAATAAGCGCACGACGAGACTCAGCTGCGCACCGGCAGCGCGCTGGAGACGCTCATCTCAGAGGAAGGTGTGACATTTGTGGCACAAAATTGCATAGATCTTTTGGTTCAGTGGTCTTCAACCTTTAACACTCAAAGAGTCTTCTGTTTCCTACAGAACTAAAAACATCAAGCCCAAAAAGAAACAAAAACCGAAACAACACTTTACCAAAACCAAAATACACAAACATGAAAACAGATACAAGGGAGGAAAGACAGAGCATGGGCAGGCAAAACTGGTCGGGGCACCAGGGAGCAACAAGGATGGGGGGGAAAAGGGAGCAGGGAGAAAGCCAGAGAACATAAGAGAGAGAAAAAAAGTGGAGACCTGTAAGGAACTTCTCATAATCGGATCCATGATGCAGTTACTCTTTTATTAAATAATATAAATAAGGACATTAACCAAAAACAAACACGGGAAATGCACTCACGGAGGTAACTGCCGTAACGAAACAAACATAAACAACAATACGCTAACGATATCCACACTTTAATGTCCTCAGCGGGAACCACAGTACTTAGCTTTTAGCAGATTGCTCACAAACACAGTCCGAGGCAGTTCACACGTGTTGCTCTCTTAAGGGCTGAAGTCCGTACAAAACAATTACTCGCAACACGCATACCGACGTGTCGCTTTAAATAATGCGTCATCGCCCTCGAGCCATCTTGTTTCCAGGACGACGACGCTACGAAAGGGGGCGTGGCACTGACAGCTTCCTTACAAGACCAGTGGAAAAGGCACACGTACGAAACATGGACAAGAGTAAGGAAGGATAGACACAAATAGGGGCCAAATGAGGAACTGAGGAAGGGGAGAGAGAGAGTCAGGGAGAAAGAAAGTACACAGCAAATGAACAAAAACAACAACATAGAGCAGTCAGGGCATAGGGAATTACAAAAACAAACTAAGACAAACATAAACAGGTACGGGGAAACTCACCATGTTCATAGTCTCTAGAGGGGCGCTTGCCAAAGAAATGTCCATGGACAAGCCTGGAGACGCAGAAGGGGGCGTGGCACAGACAGCTTCCTTACAGTAGCCCCCCCCTAAAAGGACACCTCCTGGCGTCCAAACCAATCAAAACATAAAAGGCAATCCCCTCCCCTGCCCGACACACCCAACCAGGTACACAAAACAAAAACAAAAGGACAGGGGAGATAGGTAGACACACATAGAATCCCCGGAGGCCACGGAGGGACCCCACAAGGACACGGAGGGACCCCAGATTGCCACAGAGGAACCCCAGATGGCCACGGAGGAAACTCAGAGGGGCCCAAAGGGACCCAAGGAAACTCATTGTAGGCTGAAGGGGTCCGAGGAGACTCAGTAAAGCCCGAAGGGGCCCAAGGAGATTCAGTAAAGGCCGAAGGGGCCTCGGGAGAATCAGCGAAGGCTGAAGGGGCCTCGGGAAAACCAGCAAAGACCGAAGGGGCCTCGGAAAAACCAGCAAAGACCGAAGGGGCCTCGTGAAAACCAGCAAAGACCGAAGCAAAACCAGCAAAGACCAAAGGCGCCTAGGGAAAACCAGCAAAGACCGAAGGGCCCCGGAAAAACCAGTAAAGACCGAAGGGGCCCGAGGAAACTCAGAGCGACCCGAAGGGGCCTGAGGAAACTCAGAGGGACCTGAAGGGGCCCAAGGAAACTCAGAGGGGCCCAAAGGGGCCCGAGGAAACTCAGAGAGACCCAAAGGGGCCCAAGGAAACTCAGAGGGACCCAAAGGAAACTCAGAGGGACCCAAATGGGCCCGAGGAAACTCAGAGGGGGCCGAAGGGACCCGAGGGGGCTCAGTAAGGGCCGAAGGGGCCCGAATGGGCTCAGTAAGGGCTGAGGGGACTCAGTAAAAGCCAAAAAGGCCTGAGGGGACTCAGTAAGGGCCAAAGGGCCCGAGGGGACTCAGAAAGGGCCAAAGGGGCCTGAGGGGACTCAGTAAGGACCAAAGGGGACACTGAGAGGGGACCGAATGGGACACTGAGGAGACAGAATGGGACAGAAGGGGACACTGAGGGGACCGTTGGAGACACTGAGGGGACCGTTGGAGACACTGAGGGGAACCCAGAGGGGACCAAAAGAAGCTCAGTGGGACCCAAAAGGGATACTGGCGGGAACCCTAAGGGGACCGAAGGGGACACGGAGGGGACTGAGGGGGACACGGAGGGGACCAAGGGGGACACAGAGGGGACTGAAGGGGACACTGAGGGGAACAAAGAGGACACTGAGGGGACCAGAATAGGTACTGAGAGGGATCCTGAAGGGACTGAAAGGGACCCTGAAAGGACAGAGAGGGACCCTGAAAGGACAGAGAGGGACCCTGGAGGGACCAAGGGGGACCCTGGAGGGGCCGAGAGGGACCCTGAAGGGACAGAGAGGACAAAGAAGACAACACAGGGGACACCAAAGACACAGTCAATAGTTCAAGTGACGATGAAGACTCAGCGAAGGGGGACGAAGATTCAGCGAAGGGGGACGAAGACTCAGCGAAGGAGGACGAAGACTCAGCGAAGGAGGATGAAGGGCTCAGGCATGGGCGCTGAGGGCTCAAGCGTGGGCACTGAGGGCTCAGGCGTGGGCGCTGGCGTCGGGGAAGCCTTTACTAGTGTGACCTCCTCCTCAGTATCGGGGGCAAACCAATCCAGAAGCCGGGAGAGGAGGAAGTCATCATCCCATTTAAGCTGCTGCTCAATGTCCCACACTGCGGCCATTGCTTCCAACGCTCTTCCCTCCAAACGCAAAAAAACAAAAGCGCACTTCTGGCGTGAGGAGAGAGAGGCGTGAGAGTGACCCAAAAAATATATGCGGCATTGTGCTACAAAATGCGGACACTGATTGGGATCTCCGTTAAATTTCCCCGGTGCTTCAGCAGGCAAAGGCGGGGCCAACACACGCACACGCAGCGGAGTCAGCAGGGGGGACAGTGCGGCGAGAAAACCCCACCGCTCGAGTACCGCTGGATCCATATTGGGCGAGTTATTCTGTAAGGAACTTCTCATAATCGGATCAATGATGCAGTTACTCTTTTATTAAATAATATAAATAAGGACATTAAGTCCGTACAAAACAATAACTTGCGACACGCATACTGGCGTGTCGCTTTAAATAATGCGTCATCGCCCTGGAGCCAACTTGTTTCCAGGACGACGATGCTACGAAAGGGGGCGTGGCACAGACAGCTTCCTTACAAGACCAGTGGAAAAGGCACACTTACGAAACATGGACAATAGCAAGGAAGGAGAGACACAGATAGGGGCCAAATGAGGAACCGAGGAAGGGGAGAGAGAGAGTCAGGGAGAAAAAAGTACACAGTCAACGCGAGGAAACAGCAAATGAACAAAAACAACAACATAGGGCGGTCGGGGCATAGGGAATTACAAAAACAAATTAAGACAAACATAAACAGGTACGGGGAAACTCACCATGTTCATAGTCTCTAGAGGGGCGCCTGCCAAAGAAATGTCCATGGACAAGCCTGGAGACGCAGAAGGAAACACAGAGAGGGACCAGAGGGGACACTAAAGCAGAGATCGAAGGGGACGCTAAAGGAGGGACCAAAGGGAGACTCTAAAAGGACCAAGGGAGACACTAAAGGAGGGACTGAGGGAGACACTAAAGGAGGGACAGAGGGAGACGCTAAAGAAGGGACCGTGGGAGATGTTAAAGGAGGGACTGAGAGTGACTCTAAAGGGACCGGGGGAGACTCTAAAGGGACCGGAAGAGACTCCAAACGGACCGGGAGAGACTCCAAAAGGACCAAGGGGGACTCCAAAGAGTCCAAGGGGAGCTCCAAAGGGACCAAAGGGGACTCAAAAGCGACCAAAGGTGGCTCAAAGGGGACCAAAAGTGACCAAAGGGGACTTTAAAGCAGGCAAAGATGAGGGTTCAGAAGCAGGCAAAGACGAGGGCTCAAAAGCAAGCGGAGACAAAGACTCAGAAGCAGGCAAAGACGAGGACTCAGAAGCAGGTGAAGACGAGGGCTCATGCGCAGGCAAAGATGAGAGCGCAGGCGAAAACGAGGGCTCAAGCGCAGGCGAAGACGAGGGCTCAAGCAAAGACGAGGGCTCAGGTGCAGATGCAGACGAGGGCTCAGGCTCAGAGGCAGAGGGCTCTGATACAGGTGCAGACGCAAAGGGCTCTGAGGCAGACGCACAGGGCTCTGATGCAGACGCAGAGGCTCACTAGGTCCTGAAAAGACCTCCAAAATCCAGTGCACAAAGTGGTCAATATCCACAGGTTGCCGCCAGTATAAATCCCAAATGGCAGCTATAGCCAATAATGCCTCATCACATAATAAAATTTAAAAAAACTCACACTTAGCTCTAGCCGTCGGGAACTGAAAAAACTGTGACACTGGGAAACAAAGTTCAGACACAGTTCCCGATTGCCATTGTATCTCGTTGGCAGGACCGGAAGCTTTCCAGCAGGTGTTAATGCTAGCAATCGGGCTAGGAGGTTAGCCTGTCCGGTAAGCAATTGCACGGCCTGGGTATGTAACCGGAGAGCTGCAACTAGCAGGCTAGCCTCCATAGCATTGAATGCTCTCGCTAGCTTAGCTAAATGCGCCGAGAAAAACTCGGGGCTAAACAGCTTAATTTAAGAGTTCATCACCTTGTTACTTCCCGCTGGATCCATGATAGGTGGGTTATTCAGTAATGCTGAGGTGATAGCACAGAAGAGAGCCAGATCCATTTATGCAGTGAAGTAGAGAGGGTTTATTTATATAGATTGGTGCAGAGATATTTACAGTGAACACGTAAACAAAACACGAAGACACACAGACGATGATACACAATGAGACTATAATCAAGACGAGAGTGAGCAGCAGCACGAGAGCGAGCAGCAGCGCGAAATTTAAAACTCCCAAAGTTTAAAAGTTCATCCAATTCAACAAATACGGTACGTAGATTATGTCTACCGTCCAGCTTGTCCAGTGCGTTCAGTGTAGGATGTTTAGCCAGTCTTCTACCGTCAGCAGCGAGCTATTTACGTGTGA
>JAOTRA010069686.1:0-14401 GCA_026260255.1 Pseudolaguvia tuberculata | reverse complement strand
ATAAAACAGTTTAAATCCACCACCAATGTTTCTGGCCTTACTGCCTTTCCACCTGGTCTCCTGAACACACAACACATACACCTTTCTACGCTCCATCATGTCAGCTAACTCTCTCCCTTTACCAGTCATAGCACCAACATTTAAAGAACCCACCCGAACCGCCACTCTCCTACACTTCTCTTTCGCCGTCTCTGTCACTTAAACGCATACGTGAAGAGGCTGCATAAAGGTACTTCCTTTTATTTTGATATTTATTTTTTTCATAAAAAATATAATTAATACATATATATGAGGACGGTCATATAAATGTGTGCTGGGATAAGCGCAGCAGACCCCCATGACCCCGAATTCGGGAATAAGCGGGTAAGAGGATGAATGAATGAATATGAGGATGGTTAAACATTAGTCTATTCCCGAACAGATCAGTCTGGATCACAGATTTTTGCTCATGTCCTGTCTCTTACTCTGCCCTTAAGACTGCCCTTTAGTCTTGTTCTCTGTCCTTGTTCTGGTCTCGTTCTTGTCCCATTCTGCCCCCAGTTCTCTGTCCGGTCTTGTTCTCTGTCTCTCGTCTCGTTTTCTGGCCTCGTTCCCTTGTGTTCTGGTTCTCGTTTTCTGGTCTCAATCCCTCGATTTGTTCTCTCGATCTGTTCTCTCATTTCCTCATTCTATGTATTCTAATTACCAGGAGTAAAATCCTCACCCATGCGTCTTAGTGATTTCCCAAAAGTCCTTGAATCAACTTGAATTATTTGATCGTTCTGGACAACGTCATCTTTCAAGCGTATGAACATCCTGAAGTGGTCACAGAAACATGAGCGTCATGATCACGACAAAACCACAATACCCCCGAGTCTTCTTGATTTTTTCTAATAACGCTGTCGATCGCATCCGTGGCTATAAAAAAAGTTTAAGATAAGATTTGTCTATGTTGAATCCTTTTTTATCAGAGGCAATGCGAAACAAAACAAGTTTGAGAATATCTATCCTAAACCGCAGCCATACTTTACACTCGCCACTGGCCTGATTTTCGAAGTAAATATGTTTTGTAGTAACGAACATAGTAACAAGTGTCCTCCATCACTAGTACACAAGCCATTTTAATTCATTCTCAACCGTCGTCTTCTCTGACCAGAGATTGCGATAATGGACGAGTTAGTATATATGTATATTTATGTGCTGTATGTTTTTGGTCTAAAATGTAGCATCACAATAACCTTCCCAAAGGCGAATTCTACCTCTCGGTTCTGATCCGTCTTTATCTCGACCTTTATGTTCTCAATATGTCATTTCAATGCATCTCTGCTTTGAACTGCCCCAGGTTAGCAAAAAACCCTGAAGGGAATTTGTGACGACGCAACGGGTATATAATCCTAGTATGCCTGATCCTTGGGTATGGTGCACCTCGTATGAGGATAGGAAATTTCCGTCAAACCAACCTCCCATTCCCCTTCCAGTTCTATATGGTTGGCCAGATCCATGCGGTAACTGGAGATTTTGTTATCTTTAAAAACATTGAGGCTGGCATTGGATGGCTGGTTGGGCCTGTACATGACCGAGGAATGACCAAGCCTCGTGGACAGGGCATGTTTTTATATATATTTTAAATCGCTTTCTCTGATCCAGCTGTTTCTGTGATTGTATTTTGAAAGTACAATTAAATCTCTCGACCACCAAAGCTTTGAGATCACCAGATGTGGAAAAATGCATAATGTGGTTTTTCCTCAAACCCTCGAAAGCCTAAAAATACTTTTCCTGCATTGGTATGTAACTTTACAGGGGTCTGACTTTTGGAGAAAACAGATTCTAGAGCCTTTACCACCTTTACCACCTAGTTCTGTACAATTCAAAAAATCTGTAGTACTCCATATATTTCTTAACAGATCATAACATTTCTTAACAACTGTCACGCCCTCCTCCGTTATGAGCGTCTCCACCGCGCTGCCGGTATGCAGCCGCGCGTACACAGGCTCGGCTGCGCTTGATTTCGCACGCCTTATAAGCCGGCAGTTTTCTCCCAGGGGTGTTGGTTCATCTTGCTTTTTTCCCTTTGTGCCCTAATTTCTTTTTTTCTTCTTTTCATGCACTTACTCAAGTTTGCGATCTTGTCTCGTCTTGTCTTGTCACGTCTCGTTCACTGTATTTTTTTAAATTAAATCTTGTTCTTGTTTTTTATTTATTTATTTATTTATTTTTATTGTTATTTTTTTTTTCTTTATTATGAATAAAATGGACGATTTAAACCCGCCAATCCTGCGTTTGGGTACACTCCTTTTATCCCGATCCTGCTCCCCCCTCCCTCTCTGACACACAACATGAAAGCATGTCTGATAGAGATCGTTGGTCGGGTCCAGCAGACATGTGTGTTGTCTCTGGGATAGGATGCATGATTCGACAGCCGTTGCATTTTTGTTACGATCCGACTAGGTCTGATTCTTTTAAGAGTGCGCACGCAGCCGGGGTCCATCCTTCCTGTCTCCCGATCAGACTTTCTTTTTGTAATACAATCTGTGTCAAGCACTCATGTGTTCAACAAAAATTCTTTTTGTCAACGGTCAGGGTTTACTTTGCACGACAACTGCAAGTGCAAAGTAATTTTACACTCAAAGTAATTTTACACTCAATCTCGACCAAGTTCTCCCTCCACGTTGCAAACGGCACATCCAACACTGTATGGAAAATGCCACAGTCCGAGCTGAAAAGATCCAGAACAAAGTACCCTCAGGGTTTTTGACCTCCATACAGTGGATTGCCCTGTAGAACCAGCGTGTAGTGCCTGAGACTCTACCAGTTAGCCATAAACATGACTTTACGCTCTGAAACCTCTGTGGAGAGACGCTCTAATTTTACACCTCTATTTTCTGTCATCTTCGTCAAAATTCTCGAGAAATATATATTTTTAACACACCCCAGTCGTTGGAGGACAATGACACCAGACACGTCCAGACCCCTTCAACTGATAAAGCAGCAATTCTCCTATTTCGTATCTGAAAACATAACCCATCACCCCCTTGACTCAAAGAATCCTAATGTCATTCCTCGTGCAACGGACCAGTTGGTGGTTCCTGAATACGATGAAGACATGCGTTGCGTTTCCGCAGTCCGTCTTTGTCAGAATCATGAAAAATAGATAGCATGCCATTTAATACCCTTTTGCATAAAACCGTTTATGTTTGAGTCAGAGAGAGGTTGATGCATGGGAATGCAGACGTGTGAATGGACCTTGCAGGCACGTGAATGGACCTTGCAATGTGGGCAGCTCAAACAGAAAAACTAGGAGGAGACCGGGCATAGCATAGCAAAAACTACGTGCACAAGACTCCCGATAGAGAGAGACTGAGAAAGAGAGAGAGAGAGAGAGAGAGAGAGAGAGAGAGAGAGACATTCTTTTTTTCCTCCGTCAAAATTCTCAAACAAGATTTTCTTTAATACACACAGATCCATTTTTTACATATAACCATTTACCTTTCATTCATTCATTCATACATTCATTCATCTTCTTACCTTCTTATTCCCGAATTTAAGTCACGGGGGTCTGCTGCGCCTATACCAGCACACATAGGGCGAGAGGTGGGGGTACACCCTGGACGGGTCGCCAGTCCATCTCAGGGCAACACATAGACAAACATCAATACACACACACATTTACTCCTATGGACAATTTACAATCACCAATCCACCTAATCTGCATGTTTTTGGACTATGGGAGGAAACCAGAGCACCCAGAGGAAACCCACACAAGCAAACATGCAACATCCACGAAGAGAGAACATGCAAACTCCGCACAGATAGATCCCGGACCAGGATTCGAACCTGGGACCTTCTTGTTGTGAGGCAACTGTGCTATCCACTACGCCACCGCCCTATTTACCTTTCAAAAAAATTACATTTTTCCTCCTTCACACAACAAACATTTATCGCACGTTAATCACACCACAATAATAAAAGCAAAACCCTCAAATCCACTAGCAGTCTCAACAAGGACTTACACACACTTTGTCAAAGATCCGAATACTTTTGGTCACACACACACACTTACAGAATACAGAAATGTCCACACCACTCACTGAATACTTTTGCTCACAGCCTAGACTGAAATTTTCAAAAATAGGGCAGGACTTCGTGAAATGGCGCTTTCTGATTGGATGACCTTTGGCCTTGAACAGTCAAACTGCAGTTTGACGTAAAGTATGTAGTATTACCGCTCTCACATCTCACACACCACACACCACAATAATACGCACACCACATTAATACACACTAACACACACCAGACTAATTAACACTGAACTAACACAATCCACGCTAACACACACCACAGTTTAATTGTCATTTCAACCATGTATAACAGTGCAGTATACAGTGAAATGAAATTTCTCCAGTGTAGACACAGGACAAGTGCAGGACATAAAGTGACAACGATAAGAATACAAAGACAGAGAGACAGACTAACATTAACCAACAATAAAAAGCGGAGATGAATTTCCATGGTAAAGATAACAGTCTTCATCTAACAGTCCTAAACTCCACTGACGATGAGCAGCTGTCAGACACCAGCAAAGAGTTCTTACATTTCATAATAAACATAAACACAGCAGTCGCTAAACTCACGTAGTGTTGGTAGTTCGCTGGAGTCTGATAAAGTTCAGTTTATTTTCCAGGAAGCAGACGATATCCAGTTGTTTTAGCTTAGCATGGATACATGCCTGCTTTCTGCGTTTCCACTTCCTTATCGACCCGCGCAGTCATTTCCAATTGTAAGTAAGAGATGTACTGTAAGTTGACTAGCTGAGCTCCGCCCTTTGCGCGTCATCATCAGACGATGCTCCGCCCCATGCAGCGTCAGCAGATGAAGCGCCACCTACATGTTTGTCCCGGTAAGCGCGTCGTGGGTTATTGAGTGTACGGCGTGTTTGGATACTTTGGATACTTTGAATACTTTGGACACTTTGGATACTTTGGAACTGTGTACATATTCGCGTTTAGTATTTTGTGTCACCGTGTTTTCTCGTCATCTTTGTGTCTTCGTCTTTTGTTTGTTTGTTTTTGTTATGTGTTCCCTAACATGTTCCCTGTATATATATACCTGCACTCCCTTTGTAAATAAACCATCACTCTTCGCTGCATCATGGATCCGGCTCTCTTCTCTATGCTCACCGTGTCGTTACAGAATAACCCACCACCTAAGGATCCAGCGGGAAGTAACCAGGTGATGGATTTTTTACTTAAACCGTTTAGCCCGGAGTTTATGTCGGCACGTCTAGCCAAGCTAGCACTAGCATTTAATGCTATGGAGGCTAACCTACTAGTCACCGCTATCCGGCTGCACACACAAGCGCTCCAATCACTAACAGGACAGGCTAACCTCCTAGCACAAGTGCTAGCACCTACACCTGTGTAAGGACCAGAGCCCTCTGCGTCTGCATCAGAGCCCTCTGTGTCTGCATCAGAGCCCTCTGTGTTTTCACCAGAGCCCTCCTCGTCTGCATCAGAGCCTTCTGCGTCTTCACCAGAACCCTCAGCGTCTTCACCAGAGTCCTCTGCGTTTCACCAGAGCCCTCTGCGTCTGCATCAGAGCCCTCTGCGTCTTTACCAGAAGCCTCAGCGTCTTCACCAGAGTCCTCTGCGTCTTCACCAGAGCCCTCTGCGTCTTCACCAGAGCCCTCGTCTGTATCTTCATCAGAGCCCTTGTCTGCGTCTGCATCTGAGCCCTCATCTGGGTCTGCACCTGAGCCCTCATCTGCGTCTGCATCTGAGCCTTCGTCTGCGTCTGCATCTGAGCCCTTGTCTGTGCCCGCACCTGAACTTTTGTCTGTGCCCGCACCTGAACTTTTGTCTTTGGTCCCTTCGGAGTCCCACTCGTTACCTACTGAGTCCCACTTAGCCCCTCTTGAGTCCCACTTGGTCCCTCTTGCGTCCCACTTAGTCCCTTTGGTGTCCCCCATGGTTCCTTTCGAATCTTTATTGAGTTCCCTTTCGGCCCCTTCGGTCCCTCCAGAGTTCCCTATGGCCCCATCGGTCCCTCCAGAGTTCCTTTTGGCCCCTTTGGTCCCTCCAGAGTTCCCTCCAGAGTTCCTTCCATAGTTGCCTCCAGAGTTCCCTCCAGAGTTCCTTTTGGTCCCCTTCGAGATCCCCTCCTGACCTTTCGAGTTCTCTTTTGTGCCCTTTTGAGTTCCCTTCGTAGCCTTTCGAGTTCCCTTCATGGCCTTTCGAGTTCCCTTTGTGGCCTTTTGAGTTCCCTTCGTGGCCTTTCAAGTTCCCTTCGTGACCTTCTGAGTTCCCTTCGTGGCCTTTTGAGTTCCCTTCATGTCCTTTTGAGTTCCCTTCGTGGCCTTCCGAGTTCCTTCTGTGGCTTTCCGAGTTCCCTTCGTGGCCTTCAGAGTTTCCTTCGTGGCCTTCAGAGTTCCCCGTGGGCGAGACTAAAGAACCACATCGCGTCCTTATGGAGAGCTGGAAGCCTCTCCTTGACTACACCCCACTCCGTTTGTGGAGTATACAGGGTCCTGGAACCCCTCCCCCCCCTCCCGCTTCATGCGCTGTGGGCTGACTATGAGGTGTTTGGGTTTTTTCTTTTGGAGTTTTTTGCTTTGTTTTCTTGGGCTGCGCCTTTAGGGGGGGGGGTTATGTAAGGTGGCTGGCTGAGCTCTGCCCCTCACACGTCGTCAGCAGACAAGGCTCGTCCCATGCAGCGTCAGCAGACGAAGCACCACCTACATGTTTGGCGTTGTCGTCCTGGCAACAAGGATGACGTAATATTTAAGGTGACGCGCCGGTAAGCGCATCGTGGGTTATGAAGTGTACGACGTGTTTGGATACTTTGGATACTTTGAATACTTTGGACACTTTGGATACTTTGGAACTGTGTACATATTCACTTTTAGTATTTTGTGTCACCATGTTTTCTCGTCGTCTTCGTGCCTTTGTGTTTTGTTTGTTTGTTTTTGTTACGTGTTCGCTAACGTGTTCACTGTATATATATATTTGCAATCCTTTTGTAAATAAACCATCACTCTTCGCTGCATCATGGATCCGGCTCTCTTCTCTATGCTCACCGTGTCATTACATGTACATTTCTGCTATCACTATTAGCCAGTAAAGCACTGGGCTTTGGCTGTTTGTGATTCCAATCCCCTGTTAAGCACATTGATTGAGCATTGGTTCATGCAGCTGAGGTAAGTGTTTGAATATTCACCGGGTGGACTTGATGTGGCTACACAGCTCAGGCGACTGCTATTAAGTTCCGCACCCTTGCCACTCAGAGTGGAATGAATGACTCGGTGTTGAAGGTCATGTTCAAGGAGAGTCTCAACTTACAACTACAAGCAACTCTTTTTCCTAGTTTGTAGCCCGAGTAGTGCAATTGGATAACCTGATGTGCAAACAATCTGACTAAGCCCTCTTGCTCAGGCTATAACCCAGTCTCCCATTCCCCTCTATTTACACTCAACAAACCCAGTGAAAATCCCACCTCCACCAAGCAACTCACCCAGCTCCAGAGCAAGGCCCTTAACCGACAATTGCTCAGTTGTTAAAAACCAAATGCCTAACTGTAACTGTAACTGTGAGAAAGATGAGGAAATTATGCAGCTGGGGTCCAATTATGCAGATAGGGTCTGCTGCGCCTATCCCAGCTCAAATAGGGCAAGAGGCGGGGGTACAGCCTGGATGGTTCACCAGTCCAACACACATTCACTCCTATGGACAATTTAGAATCACCAATCAACCTAATCTGCATGTTTTTGGGAGGAAACCGGAGTACCCGGAGGAAGTTGCAAGCTCTGCAAAGAAAGATCCCTGGCCCGGGATTTGAACCCAGGACCTTCTTGTTGTGAGGCGACCATGCTGTCCACTACGCCACCGTGTTCCCCTACCTCTGAAATGTGCTTCACAATTCCCACCCAGTTACCATGCGTCCCATGGGTTTTCTGCCTTAGTGGACTCCAGGCCAGTGTTAAATTTAATTGATGGAAGTCTGGCTTCAAAATACAAAGTAACCACAGTCCACTGCATACCCCCATTGCCCCCAATGGAATTTGGTTCTCTTGACAATCTCCACTTGGGATCCGTTGATGTTAAACGGAGATTGGTCACACTGTGATCGCTTGAAGTCAACAACCATCTCTTTCATCTTGTCCACATTAAGAGACAGGTTGTTGGCTCTGCACCAATCAGCAAACTTAATAATGTGGTTTGAGTTCTGCATTGCTGCACCATTGTAAGTCAGCAAAGTGGACTGAGTAGGCAGCCTTGTGGAGCTCCAGTGTTCAGTATGGTGATATTGGAGGTGCTGTTCCCGATCCGGACTGACTGAGATCTCCCAGTCAGGAAATCCATGATACAATTGCAGCGGGAGATGTTTATGCCCAGCATGCTCAGCTTCTGAATCAGCTGCTGAGGGATGATTGTGTTAAATGTTGAAATGAAGTCTATGAACAGAATTTGTACATAAGTGTCTTTATTTTCTAGGTGTGATAGTGCAAGGTGAAGGGTGGTGGAGATGCGCAAAAGAAGTCAGTGGTCCGTGCTAAGCTAAAACAAATTGGCTACCATCTGCTGCCTGGAAAATAAACTGGACTGTATCTGACTCTCATAAACTACCACCACTGCACAAGTTTAGTAACTGCTGTGTTTGCATTGTTTTTTTAAAAGTTAGATGCAGATTAGAAATTACAGTATCATCACAGCTCCACAACCCGAATATTGACAAACAGTTTTCACTTCCGAGTTTTGGAGAGTGTTGGAATTATTGTTTGTATCTCACGACACATTTTGAGATGTTGCACATGTTGCTCAGGTCTTGAAAGAAGTCATTAATAAACAACTGGAAGACAAACGGGGTGTTACAGAGACCATGTGGCATTACTAGTCACTTGTAGTGGCCCCTGAATGTAACGAAGGCCGTCTTTTATTGGATACATTTCTCCTCCTGCATACTTCCTCTGATGGACTCCTTCTTATTGACCTTCAACAGCCTCTTGTCCTCTCTTTCTTCAACCATTGATTCTCTGTCCTCTGTCTCTCAAACTTAGGAAGACTTCTTGTGCTGCTCCTTTGCTGTTGGAGGTGTTGCTGAACAGACGTAGTAAACTGAGAACAGCAGAGAGAAAATTGAAGAAATCGAACCTCAGAACTGATCTTAACGCCTAACACACTCTCCTCTACAAGTTCACTTTTCCCCTCAGGATCGGATGAAGTTCAACAAAGTTCTCTCTGTTGGACCCACTACCCCTAACACTGCTCCAGGCATCTCTCCTGCTCTTCTATCTTTTCTCTGCAATAAGCAATATATCCTTAAATTCAGGTCAAGTACCAAGGGCTTTCAAGAGGGCACTAGTTACTCTGATCCTGAAGAAGGCAACACTTGACTATTCTGACAACAGCAAGAAGATCTCAACCAGTTTGGCTTCAAACCAGCTCACTCTACAGAGACTGCCCATTTGACAGTCACTGAAAAGCTGCATGCAGTCAGGACATCCAAACTGTCATCTGTCCTAAGATCCTGCTGTCCATTTTGAAGAATATCTACATAAATGGAATAGCAAGGCAGTGGTTCGCTTCCTACTTGACCATTCACATCAGATAAAACGGAGAGGAACCACGTCTTTTCCAAGCAGACTAACCACTGGTGTCCCACAAGGCTCAGTCCTTAGTCCTCTCCTTTTCTCCATCTACACTCACTCACTTAGCAAAGTCACTTCTTCACATGGGTTCAGTTACCATTGCTATGCTGATGACGCTCAACTTATTCTTTCCTTTCTCCCATCTGACACTACAGCTTCTGCAAGGATCTCTGCTTGCCTGTGAGACATATCTTCATGGATGGCAACCTACCAAGCTGAGACTCAAACCTTGCAAAATGGAACTACTCTTCATCCCGGCCGACTCAACTGGCCAGGTCAAGATCTGTCAACCACCTTGGACAATTTAACAATATCCCCCTCAACAGCTCGCAACTTTGGGGTAACTATGGACAATAATTTTTCATTTTCATCACATATTGCTGGGCAGCAGGGTGGCGTAGTGGATAGCACACAACAAGTCGCCTCACAACAAGAAGGTCCTGGGTTCAATTCCCAGGCCAGGGATTTTTCTGTGTGTAGTTTGCATGTTTTCCTCGCCCTTGCATGGGTTTCCTCCCACAGTCCAAAAACATGCAGATTAGGTTGATTGGTGATTCTAAATTGTCCATAGGAGTGAATGTGTGGGTGAAAGGTTGTTTGTCTAGAAGATGACAAGAAGATGAATGAATAAATCACATTTTGCTAATGTTACACAATCCTGCAGGTTTGTACTCCACAACATCAGGAGGATACAATCTTTAATATCCACTGAGGCCGCTCCGTTGCTTGTGCAGTCTCCAGTTATCTTGAAACTTGACTCAAAATGTGATCTGCCCGCTGGAGATGATCCAGAATACAACTGCACGTATCATTTTCAACCTACCCAAGTTCTCTTACACCACACCACTGCTGCGTGTCCTCTATTGGCTTCCAGTAGCTACACGCATCAGGTTCAAAACACTACAAAGCCAAGAACAACACTTCACCACCCTACCTCCAAACACTAATCAGAACAGCAGAGTCACTGGCTGTTTTCAAGAGACGTCTGAAGACAAACCTGTTCACTAAACACCTTGCCCTTTACACATGAACACATAAAAAAAAACCCTCATGCTCTTAAACTGTTTTAGGAGTTTAAGAACTGTTAAAAACTGTTTTAGTCAATGCACGGATGAAGTTTCTGGTTGGAATAAGGGGTAAATGCGGCTCCTCAGAGGTGTGTGTTGGTCAGCAGCTTGATGGCGCAATCGCCAGGGTGATGTGGCGGGAGATCAGCAGCTTTTTGCTTGCTAAACACTTAGCAGAGTCATGATAGACAGAAGGGAAGTTAGTATTGATAGACAGGAGGGAAGTTAGTAATGAGCAATCATAACTTTTAAATAGCGCCTACGCCCTGTGAGTATTCTGACTGGTGCCCTCGGCTGGTCGGTGGGGGAAATTGCACCTGTTACACTAACGCACACTAACATATAACACATAATAACACATTCCGCATTAATACACATTAATACACACTAACACATTAAAATTTATGCATTTAATGTATTAAGTATTAAATGATTCATTTTATTTTTCAAATCACACAAACACAGCAATTTATTATTATTCTCACTGATACTTGTTCTTCACAAACGAGTGAGTGTGAAATATGAGTATGAAGAATGAGTATGACATCGCCATTAAAATGTCCTTGATGCCGGTAGGACCTTAAAAAGTTAAATAAATAAATAAATAATAGTAAAATAAATAATATTATAATAGTATATGTGTGTATATAAGAGCAACGCGGTGGCGTAGTGGATTGCATGGGTTTCCTCCGGGTACTCCGGTTTCCTCCCACAGTCCAAAAACATGCAGATTAGGTTTATTGGTGATTCTAAAATTGTCCTTAGGAGTGAATGTGTGTGTGAATGGTTGTATGTGTATGTGTTGCCCTGGGATGGACTGGCGACCCGTCCAGGGTGTACCCCTCCCTCTTGCCCTATGTGTGCTGGGATAGGCGCAGCAGACCCCCGTGACTTTGAATTTGGGAGTAAGCGGGTAAGAAGATGAATGAATGTGTGTGTGTACACTATATTGCTAAAATTTTTTGGTCACCTGACCATCAGATCCAAATGTGGTTCCTCCAAATTGTTGCCACAAATTTGATAGCGCACATTTGGTCTAGAATGTTTGTATTCCAGCACTGTTCCAGCATGACAATGATTCTGAGCACAAAGCCTGAAATCCAATATCACATGCCTGCTTATTATTAGAGTGAAAAAACCACCAGTGTCCCACACAAAGATCTTACCATTTGATCTGACCTTTTTGGATAAACTGGAATAGCGACTGACCCACCTCAAACCTTCTTACCTGACTTACAGATATATCTACTGTTGGAGCTGAATGAAGAGATATCTGACATTCAAGCACAACATTTGACTGAAAGGTCTTACTAGGAGACTGGAGCTTCATCCAATAACAAAAAGGAGAAGAAACCTGGAAGACAATTTTTTCACACTAATTATAACCAAGTATGTGATAATGGAGGTCAGGGGTTTTGTGCTCAGAGTCATTGTCATGCTTGAACAGAGTCTCTTAGTTCCAATGAAGGCATCATTCATAGACCAACCGTGGGGTAGCATGTTAGGAACAATTTGAAGAGGAACAGGTGACCACCAACTTTTAGCAATATAGGCTATATATGTTTGTGACAGCAGTGAGGTGTGCGTTAGGAATGTAGGTCTGGTTCAAGGTGAAGGTGGGATTGCATCAAGGATCGGAGCCCTTTATTGTTTGCAGTGGTGATGGACAGGTTGACAGATGAGGTCAGACAGAAGTCTCCATGGACGATGATGTTTGCGGATGATATTGTGATTTGTGGTTAGAATAGGGAGCAGGTTGAGAAGAATCTGGAAAGGTGGAGGTACACGCTGGAGAAAAGAGGAATGAAAGTCAGCAGGAGTAAGACAGAGTCCATGTGTGTGAATGAGAGGGAAGGCAATGGAGAGCAGCCTCAAGGAGAAGAAGAAGGGTATATATGTTTGTGTATGCATATGTGTATAGGTCTATACAGGGAAGTTGTGTTCAGGTGAGTTGGCATTGATGGTAACTGTAGGTGTTGATTGTGTCTCTGTCTGTAGTCCAGTGTTCCAGCAGATCAGTGAAGTCAGGGGTGGTGGACGAGTTATTGGAGTTGATGGATGGAACGCTTTGGCTGGTGTTGTTGAAGTTGATGTTTGGTACGCTGTAGGTGAAGTTCACAGTTGGAATTCTGTAGCTGGTTCTGTTGGAGTTGATGGTTGGAATGGTATAGGTGGTGTTGTTGGAGTTGATGTTTGGAACGCTGTAGGTGGTTCGGTTGGAGTTGATGGTTGAAATGCTTTTGGTGGTTTGTGTAATCAGGTCATTAGCAGAAACGTGGTTATGCTCAGGTCGTGGTTCAGTCCAGAAGCTGCTAGGGAGACGGCGCTGAATCATGGGTAATCCCTGTTTCTTCATCTGAGCGCTCTGGAAAAGTTCTGCCAGCGGCCCCAGGCTCTCCGGCTCCTCCGGCCGCTCCCATGATGTCACTCGTACAGTCTGGCAATTGTGGCCCTGCCAGCCGCTGACCTCTTGACCTGATCTCACCGCATATATGTCACATGTGTCTGCGCTCCGCCCACGTCCAAAATACCGCTGCACGTCTCCGCTGATAAGCTCGGCAAAGTGTAGCAGACGCTCCGTTATCTCGGGATCGGGAACTGGCTGGTCAGTGAGGGATAAAGACTCATCTTCTTCCTCCTCCTGCAGCTCTTCTCCAAAATCTTCATCCACATCATCATCAGGCACATCAAAGAGAGTCTGAGTGTCTGAAAGACCCAATCTAAATCCCTTCCAAGTTTTGGTCACACTCGCTGCCATCCTGCACATATACACGCACCCACACACACACACACACACACACACACACACACGCACACACACACACACACCATGTATTTATGTGTATGATGTGTGTATAAAATGTGTATGAAGTGTGTACATGACATGGGTGTGAGTGGGTGTGTGTGTGGGTGTGGGTGTGTATGCTGGGTGTTGTGAGAACTGCAACTCCGGAGGTGGCCAGGAGAGGGCACTCTTGCGTGCTTCCTGTCTGCAGTAATTGGGCGTGGGCTCACTATATAAGGAGGAGGTTTTCTGGAGAGCATTACGAAGTATTGTTGCCCTAGGCCTATGCCATCAATAACTGAGGAGGTGGTGGGATATCATCCATTTACAGTGAGTCGTTCTGTCATACAGCAATACTAACAAAGCACAAAGGGTTAAACACCAAAGGAGACCATGAGACCCACCACAAGTCATGGTATGATATGTCTGTGTGTATGAGGTGTGTATGAGTTGTGTGTGTGTGTCTGAAGTGTGTATGTGATGTGTGTCTGAAGTGTGTATGTGATGTGATGTTTTTTCTGAAGTGGGTATGTGATGTGTGTGTATGTGATGTGTGTCTGAAGTGTGTATGTGATGTGATTTTTTTCTGAAGGGTGTATGTGATTGTGTGTATGTGAAAGTGTGTGTATGTGATGTGTGTCTGAAGTGTGTATGTGATGTATGTCTGAAGTGTGTTTATGATGTGTGTATGTGATGTGTTTCTGAAGTGTGTATGTGATGTGTGTGTATGTGATGTGTGTATGTGATGTGTGTGTATGTAATGTGTGTCTGAAGTGTATGTGATGTGTGTCTGAAGTGTGTATGTGATTTAATGTTTTTCTGAAGGGTGTATGTGATGTGTGTCTGAAGTGTGTATTTGATGTGTGTGTGTGTGTGTGTGTGTGTGTGTGTGTGTGTGTGTGTGTGTGTGTGTGTGTGTGTGTGTGTGT
>JAOTRA010069660.1:0-28617 GCA_026260255.1 Pseudolaguvia tuberculata | reverse complement strand
ATACACATATATATACATATATATACATATACATATATATATATATATATAATCACACACACACTGTATATACATACCTGGTCTCTCTGCTCTGTGATCTGATGTCGATCTTCATCCAGAGTCATGGACATCTCTTTTAGCTTCCTCTCAAGCCGGCGTTGTGAGGACAGGGCTGCATTTTTTTCACTGCAAAATACACAAACGTATAAAAGGAGTTTATGTGCCATAATTTCTGAAATCATACAATAATCCAGATTTTTTTATCCCATTTCTTCTGTTCAGTTTGCAAACATCCTTTTCATATATTTAACCCTTTTTGCTCAAGATCTCCATTGCATGGAGTATGAAAAACTTTCCCTTTTAACATAGATAAACTCACTGGCACCTACAAGTATTTACTATTTCTGAGTGACAGCGAAAAGTAAGAAACTCATTCCCACCCAGACCCTACAGCATTTATGAATCACAGACAATGTGTTCACCTGTTGACAGACACCTACAGATCCGGCTATAGATCCAAGCGGTCACATTGCAGGTTATATATTATTTTACCTTTCTTCATTACGTAGTCGCTCCTCTAAATCCTGTAGCTTGCTCTCTAGCTGAGAAACATTCGTCGAACTGCGACTCTGGCCTTCCATTTCTTTTATACGGGATTTACAATCCTTTAGCTTTGTGGAAACAAAAAATATCAAACAAGTTAAAGAGAAATTAAATCAAAAGGGGAATGAGTGTCTTTAGGCTTAAATGTAAAATTATAATTGAACTAACATTACTGAAACTTGACTGATCCGTGTACATAAGTGCAGTTATGTACCTGTCTCTCGAGGGCATTTTTATCCAGCTCGAGGTCTTGTTTGGATGACCTTTCCTGCAGTAGCTCAGTACGCAGATGCTCAATCTAGACGCACACAGGCGGTAGAAATGTAAAAAGCAACACACGCACGCACGCACGCACGCACACCCCCACTTTGGGTATGCAGATGCCAGTGAAACACTCACCTGGTCTCGGCTCCTGGTTACTCTGTCTGTCATAAGCTCTACGCTGTTCCTTTCCTCATCCAGCTCTAGGTCTAAGCGCTTCACTTTCTCCTTTGACACAAAGACACGAAACATTAAAAAAAAAAAATCATATTGTTGTCATGTTTTATTAGTTTTTAAGGAAATTTGAATGACTATTGAAAGACTTCAAATCTGTCTGGGTAATATAAATGAGGGCAGCGTGGCGGTTATCAAGGTCGGCTCTCTCTATAAAAATCCTCTTTAGCAGTTTTATAAATTATGAACTGATTATTAGAAACATAATTTTTAACATGCAACCGCCGTACAGAAAGATCCCCGGCCGGGAATCAAACCCAGCGCCTTCTTGTTGTAAGGCGAGCCTGTACCACTTGCCTCCATATTGCGGATGTCCCGGGCTCGGTCATTGAATGTGTTGCGGTGACTCTCTAGTTCTTTCTCCAAATGTTTGATTCGGTTGATTAACATGTCTCTTTCCAGAACAGCATCATCCTTTTCTTCATTCTGCGACTGCAGCTCTTTTTTAAGATGGGACAACTGAAAAACAAAAGATATACAAGGATGATTCCAGTAAAGTTAATAATAATGCTTTAGAAAGAAATCATCCATAATAAGCTATATAATTATGTAACTACATACATTTCCACACTTTAAACATTAGTTTAATTAGTTAACTATTTAGTATATTAGTTATTTCTCCAGTATGTCTTTACTGAACAACTGACACCCAGGTTTTGCTACAGTGCAAACCCAAAAGAGACATGTGTTATACAAACAATATAAACATTGTACATGTGGGTACCTGGAGTGAACACATTCTAATTAATAAATCACCAAAATCAAATTAAAGAATAGAGGAGAAAGAAAGAAAAGACCATGAAAAAAGGAAAGAAAAACAAGGTGAGTAAAAAGAAAAAGGAATGAACAAAAAATACAATAAAACTAATTATATATTTCAGAAAAAGACTCTTCGCACCTCTTCCTGTACAGAGCGGAGGCTGATCTGGGTTCTTTCCAGCTCACTGATTTTTTCCTTGTGTATCCTTTGCGAGTCTTGGTGTTCCTTCCTCCACTTTTCTTTTTGATCGTCAAATTGAGACTGTAACTGCTGTACAGATATGTCAGACTCTGCAGCCAACCGTTCAATCTGATGCAAAAAAAAAAACCCCAAGACCAGACAAAACAAAAAGCAGTAAACACACATTACAGCCAAAATACCATAAGAAAGGATTGAAATATACTTTATCATTAACATCATGTTATACCAGAGGAGACAGATGCCATTTATAAAGATCTGTGGCTTGCCGGTTTCTATGACGCTGAAGAAACTACTGGTAAGTTTTCACCATGAACAGCCTTCCAAAACTGTTATGCTGATCTATTGACTTCCTGATCTAGTGATGAAACTGATATTCCTATACTATATAGCACTTGAAACAGAGTATGCGAGAAGAGAACTATGTCCAACAATTCGTTTCTGCAAAATAAAGTACACAGCATGTTTCGGGATGATTTACTGCTTTTGCTTAATTCATTCAATAGTCCAGTGTTTCCCAACCACTGGGAGATCATCAGGGCTGCCATGGAAAATTATCTAATTTAATCTCAACAATACTCTAAGCGTATATTACAGGCGGCACAATTACGTTCCACTAGAGGGAAGTATTGCGCTAAATACTAGAGTACATAGACATGCTGCGGATGAGACAACGCTGCAGGTATTAGCAATAGATAAATCTTTGAAAAGTAAATAATATGACCTGAGGATTGATGTAGTACATCCAAATTTTATTCACATTATTCCTAACTACTCAGAACACAGTTCAAACATGCCCAATATACGCACCTCTTTTTTTAGTTTATCCACTGCCTTTTCATGCTGTTTCTTTTGTTCGTCCAGTTGCGTGTTGTCGATACGCAGAGTGTCCCTTTCCCTGTCTCGCTCACCAAGTGCTCTGGACAATTCGTCTTTTTCCTGGCTCAGTTTGGTGTTGCTGCGTTTGGCCTCCTCCAGCTGCTGTCTCAGCTTCCTGTTCTCCAACTGCAGTTCCTGCTCTGTCTCCATATTTTGAGAAACTTGTTCTTGCATTGTAATCTGGACATAGAGATAATGTTCTTATTCATACATACATACATGTTCCCATTAAAACCACAAAAAATTGGGATCACAATTTTTACGCACCTCTAGACGCGCAAGTTTGTCTTTGAGACGCGAGTTTGCTTCCTCCAGGGCCTCTCGTTCGTTTGTGATGGTACTTATTTCCTGCTGTAGAAGGGTCACTCTCTTGCTTTCTTTCTTTAAATCCTCTTCAACCAAAAGACACTGACTGCGCATACGCTCTGCCTCTCCGCGCACCGCACGCATTTCCCCATGCAAAGACTCCACTATTGCAGGATCAGCAAGCTGAAAAAGAAGTTAATGTATAGTTGTGACAGTGCAGCCAATTGGGACAGTAAATGTTACGCTCATAACAGTATTTCAATTTTATACCTGCTTGGTTTTCTGATGAACTTTCACCAACTCCTCCTTGTCTTTTCGGGATTGGTCTTTCAACCTGTTGATCTCGTATTGTTGCTCAGCATCTAGCTCCTGGTTGGTCCTCTTTAAAGAAATAATCTCCATAGTCTTTTTGTCGAGGTCCTGCTTTAGTTTCTCTACCTCTGCTTCCGCTCGTTTCAGCGATGCACGACTGCGCTCAAGCTCCTGTAAGAAGTACAACGCCATGGGTGTAAGATAACAAATCAAATCAGCTCAACCTAGTCTCCCTAACCTTGTCTCCAAAACATCCTACATGCGGCGTCACTCTAATAAACTTATTTCTAATCCTGTCCATCCTCGTCCCCTCCCAATCAAAATCTCATCATCTTCAACTCTGCCACCTCCAGCTCTTTTTAACAACGCCACTGTCACTAAACCGTACAACACTACAGACCTATAAACTTTCACTCTTGCAAAGACTATCACAAATCACTAAGTGTCTGCTAAATGATGTAATTATAAATGTATTTCCCATTCTATGTGTACATGCCTGACATGTCCTATACTGCAAGCTTCTATAAATATTATAATTTTAATTTATAATATTATAAGTTTGACTAAATGACAATTTTTTAGTACCTGGTTTTGGGTTTCACTTTGTTTGACATCAGTGCTTTGCTGTTTCATGGTGCTCAGTCTGTCCTTAAGCTCTTTCAGCTCTTCTTCAAACTCTTCTTTATCTAAACGAGCCTGCAGAAGCCTGGCAGGTCAAATGCACACACAAAATAGTAACACACAACAGAAGATACCCACAGCTTTTTTACCTTAACTTCATAATTTGTTAAGATCTTGTTTGCACCATACTCGTAAGAAACACTATTAAATAAGATATATACCTCTTGTGATGTCATAGACAGAACAAGACTCAGAGAGCAGCGACAGAATGTCTCAGCAGTGTGAAAATACACACAACAGACTGCACACTTTGTTTCTCGGTGGAACCTGGCTTATTTTCTTAGAGGGGAAATGCTGGCTTGGTGGTTAATGTGTTGGACTAATACTAGAAATACCAGGGTTCAATTTCCAGCACCACCAAGCCACCACTATAGACCCTTGAGCATGACCCTTAACTCCCAATTGCTCAGTTGTAAGCTGCTCTGGATAAGGGGAGTCTGTAACTGTTTCTCAAAAATATCATTAATAATATGAGTAATCTGATTTAACACTAATGTGAGCAGACTATTCAGCAGGATCATTAGATGGAAACAGAAAACCATACAAATAACTTCACATCACAAAAAAATTACAGGTATCTACGAGTTTGCTGAAACTCACTCTTGTTTGGTTTTACGCAGCTCATCTTTGGTGCTTTGGAACTGCTCTTTCCAGTGGTTGCCTTCCTCTTTGCTTTCCTCCAACTGCTGCTGCAGCGAGCGCACTGTAGAGTTCACACGTTGACGGTCTGCTTCTATGCTTGCCTGAGACTATAAAAAAGGTAAAACTAGCGTTTAAAAGAATGACGGAATGAACAAAAAAAATAAGTGAGTGAAATATGTGTCTTCTGAAAACACTTTGACCATGGACTTTGATGTACCTGTGAAACCTGTGCCATGCTGGTTCTTAATTTCTCCATGTCTTGGCTGTATTGTTGTCGAAGAGTTTCCATATCTCGGTCATGGGTGGATACCTCCTCTTTCAGGGCACCTTTCAGAGCAGTCAGTTCCCGCTCTCTCTGTCTCAGTGTTTCATCTTGTCTTTGATGCAGCGCTGCCATTTCAGCCAGTTGGCGACGCAGAGCCAGCAGCTCCTACAAACCATTTCAACATGATTCAAAACAGGATTAATTAATTATTCACCCATCCATTTATTTACCTATCTGGCTATACATCCACCCACTTATCCATGCATCCACCTACCCAACCATCTATCCCTCCTTTATACATCACCTATCAATTTATATCCAGCTCTATCCCTCCATCCAGCTATACATCCACCCATCAATCTATTCCTCTATTCACCTAACCACATTCTAAACTCATTTATAGGTACACGCATCCACCCACACATCCTACAGTATTATTTGTGGAAGCGTTCGTATTTTCGACTCCAATATTACTGCAAAAAAAAAAAAAAACCTTTACTGCCAAAAGTTTGTGGCACCTGACCATACTGATGTGATTCCTCTCCAAAAGGATGCTGCAAAATCTGAAAGCGCCCAGTTGACAAGGTGGTTTCTGCATGTTGCAGCGTAACATTCATACACTGGAACTAAGTGACAAACGTTGTTCCAGCATTATAGCAACAATGTGCACAAACCCTCTTTTGATTTTAGCGGAAACATTTACACAAAGCCCTGACTTCAAGCTCTAAATTGTGGTGAAATTTTAAATGACATGTTTGTGATTGTCTGGTTTCCACAAACATCTGTAAATGTAAGTGTGACAATCCAATACTAATACAAATCTACCATGTGCCCTGGGATAGGCTCCAGTAGACCCCCATGACCTCAAATTAGGGAATAAGCAGGTTAGAAGATGAATGAGTGAATGAGTGTGACCTGAGATGGACTGGTGACCTGTCCAGGGTGTATCCCTTCCTCTTGCCTTATATGTGCTGGGATAAGCTCCAGCAGCATACAGTGTCCCCGATTTAGAGAACAAAGGGGTTAGTAGATGGATGGATGAATATGTTGAGCAGTACAAGCGCAGATGTACCTCCTGCATGAAGTCATTGCCTGCCTCTCTCCTCAGCTCCTCTTGCATGCCAGTCAGTTGGTCTTCTAGTTGTCTTACATGCGATTCTGCATTCTCTCTATCCATACGCAAGTGAATCACCCTGACAAACACACACACACACACACACACAATTACTAATGCATTACACAGACACTACAATCTTGGCACACACCTTAAGATGCTGTCAGACTAAGACAATGTGTGACTGTGAAGGAGTATGCGTGTGGTGTCTTACTCCGAATGCGTCTGATCTAACTCAGTCTTCTTCCTGCTAAGCTGTTCCTGTAGATTAATATTCTCATCCAGACTCTGTTCCAGTTGTGCTTTAAGTACCAGGTCTGATTTGTTCATCTACCAACACAGTAACATGTCAGAGTAAACAGCCAACATACGGTCTCGTAAATTTAATGTGTGCACATCATTGCTACAATTTTTTTTCCTTTTAAACAGTTTATTGCGGCAAAAGTAAATGGAGGAAAAACGTTTCCAGGGTTTATTTGTTTAATTCCTGCTACTTTTTCAAGCAGTTGAGTTTTTGTCAGAATGTACAAAAGCAACTGCACAAATACAACTTTATTGAATAAGGATATATAGCAAAATATGAACTACAGTATTAACTATATGGGTTATGGTCCAAACCCCTCCCCTCTCCCTTGTTTTATATCTAATCTTAAACCCATCAAGAACAGCAAATATGCCCTTAAAAAATATCTTAACCTATAGCTGTGCACAAGCCTGCCTTGTGCAAAACCTTACGCTGCCATCTGCTGGGGTGACAGGAAACTTTGATACTCATGGTGCAACATAGGTATTGAACTACTGGATACAGTACCCAGGTACTTCACTTTAGGGATGAATCATTGTACTGAATCCCCGTGTAATTACAGTGTACCAAGAAGTCTACCGATTTATAGCAGCACGGCCACGACTGATTTAATTTAGTCTGTTGTTAAAATACCAGAATCGATCCGCTGTGTAACGGCCAGTGAAGAAAAACAGTCTAGTGTTGAGAAAGACAAATAAATCACTCTAATATTCCAGAGTGAACAGACAGATACGACTCATCAGGGACAGTGTGTGTATGTGTGTGGGTGGGTGTTTTTAAGTGGCTACATGCCAATCTGCTTTTACTCGAAACAGGGCTCAGCTGTCTGATCTGCAGCCAATTCATTCGAGCACAGGGCAAGAAGCCAACCCTCAGTAATGGCTTACTGTAACACCCATTTCAATACTGTTGGTTTCAGAGTTGGAATTCATGCCAGCTTGGCCACAAAAAAATTTGAGAAAATGGGCCAAGTAATAAATCATCTCATCCTGTGAGATCAATTGGGATTCAGACGGGTATTTAAAAACCTAGTTAACTGTTTAGGATTTCAGCATTTACAGTAAAACTATTACAAGAATACAGTTATAGTTTTACATTAAGCTTTATAAGCTTGATTTTGTGAATTGGTGGATGCTCCATCTTGGAGGATTCGTTTTACCTGTTCATTATATGTACTACGCAAATATCCACACTGGCAAATAATTTTTGCAGAACTGCATGTTTATTGTGTTACTATTTAACAACGTCCAATCAGTTACAAATTTGATTGAAAAAATTTGGCAATACGAAATTTGGGAATATGAAACACTAGTATGAACTCAATACCACGTCAAAAAATAACTGACTGCTACACAGAGGTCTTCAACGTTTCAAACACTATAAGCTTTCCCTTTTTGGGGAATTGTTCAATGATATTCAAAATTTAAAATTTTTTTTTTTTTACAGAAATTGCATTAATATTTTATACAATTTTTTTTTATCAATTCCTAACACGAGTCTCGTATGTGATAATAATAGACTAGTACATGTTTAACATGATAATTTAAAAATATAATTTTATTTACGAAGTAACTTTATGTTTATAAACAAATTTAAACTGACTGCTAGTTAAGACAATGTAAATTTTAGAAAAACATGGATTTGTCCGGCAGCGTGGTGTAGTGGGTTAAGGTGTCTGAGACCTAGGTTCTATTCCTGGTTTGGGTGCCTTACTGTCACATCTCTCTTTCTATTCTCCATTTCATCCCTCTATCCCATCAATAAATGCAAAAAAATCTTTAAAAAAGAAGAAAAATATCCACTCACTATTGATATTAGCAATTTATTAGAAAAAAAAAATCATTTAAACGGCTGGTGCCATGGTATAGTGTGTGAAAGTAATCGGTAACCTACACGGGTGCACTCCAGGGACACAGGTTCGATTCAGATCCTTTCCAGTACCACCCTCCCCTACCCACCTCTCATTCATTTAATCTCTCCCTCACGATGAAGGTGAAAAAAAAATTCTTGAATAGAAATTTAAATAAATCTAAATTAATCTAATTTATTAGTGCCATTTGATTTCTTTTTTTTTACATTTTAGAGGGCAAATATAAAAAACAATTACAGACATGCATTTAAATTTAAAATCATAAACGTTATTAAAAGATCTGAAGTATGTGATTTTTACTGAACAACAGCCAGCTAGCTATAAGGGGAGTCAAAAAAAGGTCTTATTACAATCAGAGTGTGCTTATAACCTTACAGAGCTCTAGTTGCACAACAAAGAAACAAAAGTCGCCATTTTGTGCTTCCACACAGAGATAAGGAGCAGAAGCTAAACATAATGTTCTCTACGTTCAGTTACCTGCTGAAGGGATCTGGTTAAAGTTACAGTGTAAACTGAAGCTTGGGTCATACCTTGAGGCTCTGGATCTTATCACAAATAGCTTTAACCCTGCGTTTGATTGAAGCATCGCTGTCGTTGCTCCTAAAAGAAACAGGATGAATTATAAAATTAGCAACTCGTTAAACAGAAATATCTATGGAAAACAACTTTTAACATTAAATGTTGTTCTAGGCATGTGGACATTTAACATTAACCCTGTAACATAACATTTACCCCTGTCGTAAAACACCATAGATTATCTGCTGGATCTGATCCTCCTCATTGCTAAACTCTGATCCTGATCCCGAGCTCTGACGTTGTTCTACCAAAAGATCCGGAGTCATCTAAGAACAAAAAACAGAGACTTTGTTAAGAAACGTAGAAATATATTTACTAGTGTTGACACACAAATTTATGTTTACAACAACAAGGACGCATAAAAATAAATTCTTGAATACACTCACGTTTGGTCAAATTAACCAACAGTAGGGATATACATGCCAAAAACATTTATATGTAAAAAGTCAATTTGTACATCATCAAAAAACTGTAAATCCTCCTACCTCTTAGTTACTCTCACCCTGAATACAAGATTGGTCAACAGACACCCCTGCAATAAGTCAAGTCACATTGAGCTGGTCTGCTGGATAAGCTTTCTGTGACCTGCTCATTTACGTTCTAGCTACTAGCAAATAAAAGTGAAATGTAATGGACTGGTTACATCCGGCAGTAGAAAGGTCAGCTTAAATTTGCTCAAAATGGGTCAAACATCAATTTAAATTCTGAGCAATGTTTTCTGAACTCCACCCACAAGAGGTATATTTAATAGTAATATTTAAAACTTGTTTTAACTATTACTTTTTACTAATGTTAAATGGTTAAATTTAACTGTATAGTGTATATTGTTTTTTTTCTGTATAATATTGTTCCTGTCACCAAGTAAAGTTCCACTGTACTCCCTTGTGCAATGACAACTAATTTATTATTATTATTATTGATTAGTAGCAAGCCAACTGCTTAATATCAGATTCAAAAACCTGATTTATCATGACAAATGCAAAAATTAAGAATTGTGAGGGCCTCTGTTTCTGCGATTTTAACACCACTGATAAACAGCTGTTTATGGTCAGCACTGTTCCCTGGTACTGATAGAGCTACAGAGGCCAGGATAGGGAACTGGACATCAGCTCTTTGCTTTGGCACCTTCTACTTGATATGTCCAAGTGAAAAAATTAATCTTGGTTAAGTTTGTAGTTGTGCCAAGTATGTGACTACTTTACACCAGATCCACTATGTCTAAAATACTCATACTTTGCAACCAATGTTTTGACAGCTTTAAAAAAATTATATAGCACTTAAGATTTCTAGTTATGCTGCAAATAATGAAAATGAATAAGAATGTGAAATGGATAAATTATTGTGTGGTTCTACAGTCAAAATACATGGAAAACGGGAAGGAGTTTAATTGCCAGCACCACCAGGCTGTCACTGTTGGGCCCTCGAGTAAAGCCCTTATAATCATTAACGACACAGTTCAATAAGAGAAAAGTAAATTGGGAACTGCCATAAAAGAGAATTAGCCCCGCTTCAAATCAATGGTTCGTACAGACAGTAGGAAGTTAAGAGAGGTGATGAGATATGTAAGTATATATATATATATATAATATATAAAAACCACTCACATGCGTATTTACTGCTGACCAATCATTATTCAAACTAGAAGAAGACACAGCTGTGATCTTGGCTACAGATCCGGAGGTCCTGCTCGTTTTATTGTAACCTGAAGCAGGTGAGGTGGACAGCGGAGCACACTCATTGGTAAGCACCGTTCCAGCAGGAGGGACTGAAGATGCAAGATACGGTCCGTTTCTTTCGCTGACACCAGGAGTGCGTCCCCTAGAGAAGTGGCTGTCACCATCTGCTTGTCCAGCGGAAGCCTTTTCATCGACTTTGTTACGAATGCCTTGTGATAGTTTAACAGCATCTGAAGACGAGTCGTAGTAGCTGTTTTTCTCTCTCAGATTTTCTTGCACTAAAGTGCCGTTCAGCCCAGTTTGGTGAGAGCCCCCCCACAGCTTCCTTTCTATTCCAGCATCGATTCCATCGTCCAAGTTAGCATAGCTGTAGGAGCGACCGTCTCCATTAGGACGCCTGATGTCGTTGATCGAGTTGCTGTAGTCACCTTCCTGGTCCAGCAGAGAGCCGTGAGACTGAGCCCGCCGCAACACGTTGCTGTCTGACACAGCAGAAAGATCCTGGCCATTCTCTATTCCTTCCTCCCGCCTTCTATGGGGTCCAATAAACAACAACATTGATTTATTTAGGTACCAGTTCCAATGATAATTGTACCTATAATTATGATCTACTGTACAGCTGCCAGGATTCACAAAACTATTACTGGTAGCATTTGGGAAGATACGCTTCGGTAATTAGTAACACAAAACTATATTTGTGAGAAAATGCTAAAGCACTAAAGGAAATGTTTTATCCTATTTACTTGGTGCATAAATGAACCGGTTGTAAGTGTTTGCGTGTTACCTAGGTAAGCTGCTGTAAGATGGGGTTCGGAGTTGCACACCATAGGAGTCTCCCTTTTTTCCATCCTTGAGCACTACATACGGCTGGCCGGCAATGCCCTGCACCCTGACGGCCACGCCATAGCGGGATGTGGATTTTCCCGAGTTTTCCCGACGCCCTCCACCTCCTGTATCGTGAAGGTCATTTATAAAGCGGATTTGAACTCCGTAATCCACTGGGGTTTTTCTACCCGAAGCTGATGCAGACATGCTAGAAAAGAAACGTTTAATCAAATTCAATTAATTCATTAACCTATGCATACAACAGGCATTTTCTGATTTGGTACAAATCTACAAAGACAATGCAAACATGTGAAACAGCGATTGTTAAATTTACATTATGTTTTTATTCTACGAAGAAATATAAAATCAGAACATCTTTACCCACAGCTGACATTACATTTTACATTACAATAAGCCGATGACCAAACTGGCATGCTTTCCCGACATTCCAGCTCAATTGTGTCTTACAGTCAGGCTACCATAATGAAACTTATTTCAATGCTTTTGTTATTTTGTACCAAAGAATTCGAGATATTTCTGGGCATCACAGAGTGTCAAAATATACTGTAAATAGCGTTTAAAATGTATTCTCGCATTTTTGTTTAACTTTCAATTCAAAATCAATACTGATTTCACCAGGTGTTTGTCAGTGATTCTCGAGCATTTCTTCATTCCAATCTTCAAGTGAAGTCTCGCACAAAAAGCTTAAACAGGTGATGGAAATACATGCATTATTTAATAACCTTGGATTTGGTATTAAAACGGTTTTTGCTTAATCTTTTATAGTATATAACATTGACAACAATACTTTATATTAAATCAAGCTTATTTCCTGAATACAGTGATACCTCGTTTTTCGTGGTTAATGAGGACCAGAACCTTCCGCGAAAGTTGAAAAACCGCAAAGTAGTAAGAATTTTTATGTGTGCGGGTACAAGAAATTGTAAAAACAAAAGTGAGCTCATAGTGGTCCCCAACCCCAGGCTGCACAAGAAATTAATTAATTATTTCAGTTTTATTTATTATCTCAGAATGATCTTTTATTTTGAAATGAAATCGTGAAGAGACTGAAGAGGCTACAACTTCCAAGAAAAAGAAAGCTTTTAACAGACAATACCAGGAGTCGGATTTATTGTAACAGGTGATTCCCACACACCAAAACTCGCACTGTATAATATGCACCGACCAGATCTCTAACGAGGCAACAAAGACTTATACGTTATACTCATGTTATGTTATTTGTTGGCACAATATTACGAGAAAGCTGCTAATAAAGTTGCATCAGAGTACACTTGTTGACCGGTCCGGTCCATGGTGATAAAACGGTTGGGAACCACTGCTCATAGTGATGTAAAAATTCATAGCTACAAACATTACATTGACAAATGTGAAAAAGTCTAAACGAATTCAGAGCTTTCTGTTTGGTTATGGTTTGGCACATTGACTGTGTTAGTAAAGTTCACACATGAACGTATGCCACAGAACAGTGAGTCAACAAAATGAGGAGACAATGGCTTCTAAGAGAAAGACAGTCACGCAGGAGCGCCGCATTCACCATAAACATTGCTTACGAAGCAACCAAAACATTACAAATAAACCAAGTTTAAAACGGCTTTAAATGAGTACTTGTATAATAGATAGCTTGTGTTTGAGCTTAAGGACAGGTTTATCACTGCAAAAGACCATCTAATAGTTATGTGCAGCACAGTAAACATCAGTCTACACCAGCAGAGGCGATAATCAAATCTAATAACAAATAATCTATTTCATGTTGACTTCAGTTAGGAGTTGCCCACCACACTTGTATCGTGAACCTTTCTAGTATTGTTCTAAATGATATATTTTCCATTTACCGTTTTATTAATCCGCAACAGGTGAGGAAATGTCTAGATGACAAGCAGATGTTCACAAAACATTTTAAAAACTAAAATCTTTAGTATTTAATATATTTGTATGTAGAGTGTCAATCCAGCTACTTAGCAAGGACTACAGTGAGACAGGGGATTAAAAAAAACCCAACAAGCGGTGTCAGGACCTTCTCCGCTGGTCCCTTAAAATATATGCTGAAATGTTTTACAAAAATATTTAGTTATCTTTATTACTCATTTCATTCATTCATTCATCTTCTTACCTGCTTATTCCCTAATTCGGGTTTGCCAGCACACATAAGGCAAAAGGCAGGGGTATACTCTGGACAGGTTGCCATTCGCTCTTATGGGCAATTTAGAATCACCAATCAACCTAATGGACATGTTTTTGAACTGCCATTAATATAATAAAATTATTGTTAGCCGTTTCAAATTAGATTGTTATGGTTGAACTAGAAAATCTTACGTTTATTATGGTCTGGACAACAGGACACATTTGAAAGTTTGCTCTACGTTCGTTATGAGTGGCCAACAGCCAGCACAAGAAGCTACTTTATTGTTGGCTTTTGAAGAGTTAAAAGACACAGAAGGATTGTAGGACTTGACAGTCTTAGTTGCTCACAGAAATCCCTGACTACAATACGCCACTAACATTGCAGAGCTGCTGTAAACATCCACTTTTGTAGCTTCTTTTTCCACTCAAAATGGAATACAAAACTATTTTTGGGCAAACAGAATATGCAGTCAATCAAACAATTTGGGTTGGAAACTAAAATATTTTTTTAACATGTGGTTTGCATGTTACAAAGAAAATATAAAGTGCACCTTTTGGCGAGAGTCGGAATTTGGGTTACAGTAGAACTTCAAATGTAAATACTGGTACTCGAGATGTCTAGAAATTAAAGTACTGTATATGTTGACAATGATGACATTTTCCACAATGCATAGGTGGAATGGGTGGCATGGAAACATTGTGTGATGTAAAAATTCTTTAAAAAATGGGTTCAAAAGGATTGAGAGAGTCTGACTAATCACCCTCTGGGACAACAGAAACCTAGCATAGCCTCAGCCGACAGAGTTTACAAGTAATATAAGTTCATAACAATTTAATGCTTCACTGTCCTTCATTAAAAATATATAATGTACTTCCTTAAACGTCACCCATTTCTTATGGCTGTGAAAGAGATGAGATTAAAGTGCAATGGGTGTGTCTGTCTGTGACATTATAAATCATCAGTAGGTTGACTTTGCTCGAGAATGCAGAGAGGGTGTGTGTGATTATTCTGACTGCATTCAGCAGTGTTGACGTGCTCTGGCTTATGAATACTTATGATTGCGTTATGTTATTGTGGCCACTTCAACAGGAAATGGTTTTACTCTACAGCTACAGACGTTTACACCCTAATGAAATGAAACAGTAAAAATAATATGGTAAAGATTTAACATGCTGCTTTGGCCTGATAAAAAATTCACTGTGGCAAAAATATATCAACGGTCTGTTAAGACAGGAGACAGACATCGTTTCCTCTTCCATCAACACACACAGTTAAATTACTTCCCATTTATGTACTGTATTCAGAAACAAATCACGGACAGAAAGAGAAAGAAAGAGAGATAGCGACAGAACCAAGATACAGAGAGACTTTTTTTTTTTCCCCACAGGTCATACATCATAAAAAGGTCACATTAAATGAATAAATATAATGAATTAATTCATTCATTCATTTTGTTACCCGCTTATTCACTGATTTAAGGGCGAGAGCAGGGGTACACCCTGGACAAGTCACCAGTCCATCGCAGGGCATACAGACACACAAACATCAGCAATCAACCTAATGAAAATATTTTTGGACTGTGGGAGGAAACTGGAGTACCCAGAGAAAACCCATGCAAGCACAGGGAGAAGATTCCCGGCTCGAGAATCGGACCCAAGACCATGTTGTGAGGCAACTGTGCTAATCACTACGCACTGCGCCGACCCAATACAAGAAATAAATTAGTTTAAACATAAGTATGACAGGGAGGGAGGGAGAGAGAGAGAAAGAAAGAGAGGAACAGAAAGCCAGACAGAGAGCAGTGAGTGGGTATAATAAGTTGAGATTACTATAAGAAGAAACTGCACTGCCTGCCTGCCTCTCTATCATGTGACCATTCAGCAGGATAATTACAGTCTAAAATGTCCATTAAGTGTTAAATAAAAAATAAAGATTTATATCATTCCCCTAAAATAAAATTCTCAATGCAGACGAGATAAACAATGGCAACAAGAGAAGTAGTTAGTGGCAGAGAAATAACTCCTAGGGAAGCTCATAACCACATATCCAGTTTCAGTTTACAGGAACAGAAAGAAAACAAATAAAGCAGCTCGATTTACTGCAATAAAGTCCTAAATAGTGCATCAATGCACAGTTAATGTTGACACAAAGAAAGACGCATATTTGGATATCCATTTTCACTCCTCAGGTTAGAGTGAAAGACGTGCGTTATAACGAGCAAGTGTCGTGGGATGATCATGTGACCATGAGCTTAACTTTATTCAAATTAAAAAAGTGATGGGGGACAGTAGACATATAAATCAGTCTGTGAAACCCATGTCTCACACTACACTGGGCTACAGTTACAGATTTAAGGTTCTGATTACAATTATGATTAAATAATTCGATTCACAAAATTAAGAAATTTAACAGAAATTGAAAAAAAAAAGAAAAGAAATGTTTACTAGTAGATAAATTAATAAAAATGCTGCAGCGCTGTAACGACATGAACTTTCAAGTGTGTGCATGTGTGTGTGTGGGGGGGGGGGGGTTTACACAAAGTCTGCTTCAGTGCAAAGTGGCCATGACCTATTTTACTATTTTCCTGAACAGGCTGAACTTTAAACAATGTTTTACTACACAGAGTATCATAAACAACTGATTAAACTGCTATTAGCTGCAGATTCCTGGAGAAGTAAAGGGTTTTTTAACCCAGTTACACACAAGTTTGACTGTCCCTTTATACAATTGGAAAAGCAGCTGTTGCTAGGTAAAATACAATAACAATAATCATAATAAATTTTATTTGACAAAAACCACTGAATCTGGTTTCCTCCCACAGTCCAAAAACATGCACATTAGGTGGATTGGTGATTACAAATTGTTCATAGGAGTGAATGTGTGTGTGTGTGTGTGTGTGTGTGTGTGTGTGTGTGAATGGTTGTGTTGCCTTGAGATGGACTGGCGACCCGTCCAGGGTGTTCCCCTGCCTCTCGCACTATGTGTGCTGGGATAGATGCCAGCAGACCCCCGTGACACAGAAGTAGGGAATAAGCGGGCAAGAAGATGAATGAATCTAGTGAAACTAGTAGTATAGTTTTGGTTATATTACTACGTAGTTAGACCATATATTTTAGTTTTGTTTATAGCTTTTTTTATGAAAATAGTAAACTTGTTGCAAAGCATTTTTAAGCGCAACACACACTTGAATGTCCACATAATAATGATTTTAAACAAAAATCCCCTTCACACTGATGAAAAATTGTAATGCAGGCCATTAGTACCATAGTGTAGTAGATTGAGGCACTGGCACCCACATTCATAGATGCACAGCGACCAGGGTTCAATTCTGGCTCAGGTTCTTACCGGTGTCAACCACACTCTTATTTACCCCCTTTTATAAGATAAATTAGAATGTAGTCTTGTAGTGAAGAGTCATTTATCTAAACTGTCTGAATTAGATTTACATTAGATTCAACTGTGTCATTGCACATGATTGCATTTTAGTGCAGCTCTGTTAAAATGCCAAAGAATTTCCTTTTTCATTTCGTTTCATGCAGCACTTACAGTGAGACAACAATCATTTTAGCATAATGATTGCTGATTAATCTTTCTGATTAATCAAATATTACAGTAATCATTTGTATTAGTACGTCAACTGTTGGCAGAAAAACCACATGCAGGTTTTATGATGTAGTAACTTAAGACTTGTGCTATGTGGCCTAAATCTTTTAAACCCTTATATAACTTATGTGACTCTGGTTTATTTGTGTCTTGACCGTGTGAACGCCACAAATCGCATAGAGTCTGATCTTTTCAACTCGGATTTGCATACCTCCCCTGTGTAATATTAAATCGGACCAAAATCAGATGTTTTGCAATGTGACTGCAGTGTGAACGTTGTTGGATTTAATATGACTTAAGAGTTTAACTCCAGTTGATATATAATTCATTCATCTTCTTACCCGCTTATTCCCTAATTTGGGGTCACATGGGTCTGCTAGTGCCTATCCCAGCGCACATAGGGCGAGAGGCAAGGGCGCACCATGGACAGTTCACCAGTCCATCACAGGGAACATAAACAAAACAGATGAGCAATTTAGAATCACTAAACAATCTAGCATGCATGTTTTTGGACCGTGGGAGGAAACGGGGTACCTGGAAGAAAGCCATGCAAGCGCAAGAAGAACATGCATAGAAAGATCCCTGGCCCGGGAATCGAACCAGGGACTCTCTTATTGTAAGGCAACAGTGCTAACCACTACATCACCGCACCGTCCTGATATATAATTGATTTAATACAAATAATTTTTATATTGATTCATATAAATGTTGGCCTTCAGTGGTTATTTTCACATTTTATAGGTTGCTGTGTAAGACCAAATTGGCTAAACTAGGTAAATCCAATATTGGCCATATTTAAAACAATGTAAAGAGCTACAGAACAAAATCAAATCTGATTTGACCACTTAGTCTCACTATGTGAACTTGGTCTAAAATTAGCGGCTGGGTGGATGTAGCCTTTGCACATGGTTCTTATCCTGCCCCGCATGCACTTATCAAGAGTCTGAAATATGCCTTGCGATACTTGTAATAAGGTTTCCTGCTTTCCTGCATCTGAATGCGTTTTTATTTAGAAAAAATAAATAAATAAACAAACAAACAAACAGGACCAGAAATTACACTGTGCAGAAATCAAACAAGAGATCATTATCAAAACTCAACTCAAGCTCAATTATGGTCTGTTCACTTACACAGTGTGTCAATGCCTGAACAAACAGTGACAGTATTCATCACTCCCAGTCAACAGAGGATCACGGTTGGGAGGAGCGTGGAGTAATAGGGGCCAGGCAAGAGCACATCTCATACCTTTGTGAACAGTGAAGTAGGGCAGAAAACTTGGTGTAAAGACCAAGAACACTGACTGCTCTGTTATTGAGCCCCGAGTCACAGACTTTTGTATAGACTAGAAATCTCCAGCATGAATTTACTCGAGTCTCTTTTCTCAATAATTGACTTAGATTTTACCTAATGGGACCAGAATGTGCAAAGTGAGCAGCTAAAACTACATAATCATTTACATAAATTACATGGAAAAATAGTTATATTTTGTGTGTCTACTGTAATTAACAGTAAGTAATGACACAGTAAGTGTTTGCTCTTCTATGAGTGTATTGCTTTTTTACAGAACAAACAAAACCAGGATAATAACATGTAATAACCTCAGATAACAACAGACAGATGCAGATTAGACTTGCTGTGATAGTCAAATCTGATTTGTCATTATTGATGTATTTCAAACCTCTCTAACAATGTTTCCCCCGCACATTTCACTTAATCATACCGAATTATATACCTTGTCTTTCTTGTATATTAAACATCTCTAAATAAATAAATTCAATTCACCAGATGACTTGAAAAGATTAGGAAAGAATTCATTATTTAGGAACAGTTCTCATTAGAACACACCTGCATAACATATAACAAAAGGTTTGTTACCATTTGTTTTGCATGACTGTTTAAGATAACAATTATTAACAATTATATAATCCTACAAAAAGGCACAATCATCATGTCTAGCTGCTTAAATGAATACTTTGTGAGGTTAAAAAAAAAAGAGAAAATTAACAGAAATTGTGGGAGTACCACCATCTTCTCACAGATAATTCTTTCTGGCAAGGACATGTTATATTACATATTATATATAAGGACATTAGTTATAACTAATCTGACATTCGCTGTTAAGCAGATCTTTGGGTACTTTTGTAATCAGGACTGATTTAATATAAAATTCCCCCGCACACACATTTTAGCCATGTACAATCAAATAACTCTACATTGGAAAAAAAAAAGAATAAAGTTGAGGCAGAATATTACCCTATAACAACAAACCTGATGGCTGAACTATATATTAGTTTCAATGGCCATTATATATTAGTGATGACTTCAAGCGCAGAGCTTCTTCGCAGAATGAAACATTATATTTGAAGTGATTTGCATTAGAAGAAAGAGTTTTTATTTAATAAAATTATATTTAATGATAATTGTATATTCTGTTTTTGTTTTTTTAACTTAAATGCATTTAGGCAGCACTGACTGCAACAGGAAACCAACTATCTATTTGGCAAACAAAGTCAAACGGCATTTGCCGGAATAAAAGGAATAAAGAAATATATAAAAAGTGTGCGGTGCCTAATATTAAGAAAATTTAATTGCAATTAAAAATCAATATGGCAATATCTGTCAGAAAAATTTAAATACATTTTTTCCTAAATTGCACAACAGTACAGTAAATTATTTTACCAGTGTGGATTTTGTGTGTCAGTTTTATAAATCATTCATCAAATATAAAGCCAAACATGTCTTACACAGAGTTCTGTACATATTTACATCAATAAGTAGCTAAACTGCGGTGCACCACAATGCAAATGTCTAATGGCAGTCTTGCACTACCATCAACTAAGGAAATCAAAGGCATGGATATAAACGCACTACACCATTAATCTCATTTAATCATCATCATCATCATCATCATCATCATCATCATGAGGTGAATGTTAAAAAAAACACCTGCACCCTGCCAGACACCCACAGAATGCAAAAAGAAAAACTAACAATTTTCTGTATTTTAATCCTTGTATTTTAATGATACTTCACACAGGTTGAGTTTTGGCTGAAGTGGACAGTTTAGAATTAGCAGCTGTGTGTTCACTGCTTCATCACAGGTCCCTTAGGCGAAGGTTTAAAACCCTCAGTTTCTTTCCAAACTCTCTCAGTCACCTGAACTTCTGTCCTCCCTTTCGGCATTGAACCAACCAGCCTCCCCACCACCCGTTTTATTTTTTTTATATGTCAAATTGGCATGACAATGAAAGCTTTAGTTTTGTATAACTTATAGTCGGGTATTAACAAGAACAATGATTCTTTCTGTAACCTGAATTCTTGTGTTGCTCACACAACACAGACCCACACAGAACCAGTAAAACAGGGAAAAGCTGACATCTACGAAGAGACTGAAAACAATTAGTTCCCAGGTGAGGAAAGACACACCTTCCAAAAAAGGTTATTTATCCTATCTGAAAACTCTGAAACTCTCTGTGAGTCAGTGCATTCACAGATTAATGACTAGACAGGCAGCGAGCGGCAAGGCTGAGACGGTAAGCGTTTCAAAAGCAAGTTTTTCAACAAAAAAAAGAAGAAAAAAAAGAGCAGGTCTTCCAACATAAATATCAATAACTACTACAAAATCCCTTATCCTGTGGATTACAGCTAGAGTTATCAAACTAGAAGTTCAGACAGCACACATATTTGCAAATAGTTGTGAAATGAGTCACCGGTTTCATGCGAAACCCCTACAGAAAATCACCAGCCAGGGAATGTTGTTCAGTCATTCTAGTGATGCAGAACCGTTTTAATCAACTCTGCACTATATTAATATACAAATTATATACATTAACATACAAGAAAGTGTTTTTTTCTAGCTTCATTTCCCCTATAGACCATTTTTGGATCAGCTGATGAGAATTAAGACTAGACAAACCACAGGATCTTATAAACTGGGACAAAGTCTAGAGTCACCGGAAAAGGGGACAAGGAGAAGTGGGAGAGCTTTTAGGGGAGAAGGAGAAGTGGGAGAGCTACAATATTATTACATGAATAGTTTATTATGTGCAATATGATTGAACTGGCCAATATTTGGAACATTAAATGTGATTTATGAAATGTTACATTTAATGTTTAAAATACCTAAACAATGTTTAAAGTTTCTGAAATAAAACATTTTTACTATCTGCGTGTTAGATATTGTTTATAGAGGGAAACAGGGCGAGCAAGAGTGTGTGTGTGAGAGAGAGAGAGAGAGAGAGGACGAGAGAGGTTTTTCACATACTGTGTCTTGTAATTATTTAGTAAAGGGTGGTTTAACAAAAAATGCTAGTCATTATAGGTACTGTACTTTCATGGTTAATGATTTACAGCTGTTTTCTGTTGGACTGCTAATTGGAAAATCAGGATTGGATTCTTAGCATCACCAGTATATATATATATATATATATATATAATAAATATAACAAATAAAATAGATTAGCCAACAGCAGCACACTAATTTACAGAACAATGACCCTGATATTCAGAGAGAACTGGAGTGCCCTGATGATCGTAGTACTCATATACAGATTCCACAAACAGTATGGCAGTTTGGCACTCTTATATAGTAAAATCATAGTGACTTACTTCTGTATTTTTTTTTTTTTTAAACAATTGAGCAATTGTGGATTAAGGGCCTTGCTTAATGGCCCACAGTGGTTGTTTAGTGGAGTCAAACCCCAGTCTTTCTGGTATTAGTCCAACTGGAATAATAACTAAATACACAGTTGTACTTTCTCCTCGTCCTTTTTACACAAACTGGCCCAATTTTCATGATCTACTGTGCGTTAATCTGAAGATCATAACCTGTTGACTGCGTTCAGTCATTTCACACTAATAGATGTGTAAAAACATATTAGACGCAGCATGTCAACATGGACATTTGAGCTTCAGAATATCTACAGATCACAACAATTGGGTAGGAATTTCTCCAAAATCCTTGCACACCAAAAAAAATAACAGGCTTAATAACCTTAATAGAAAAACACAGCATGAACTTACAAATTATATTTAACATAAAAAAAATTAATTACATGTTATATAATTATTTAAGACTTGTATTATAATTTAAACAAGGGGCGGCGGGAATGGCGTAGTGATTCGCCTTACAAGAATGTCCCGGTGCGAGTCCCGAATCGGGGGTCTCTCTTTGCATGTTCTAGAGATTTCTTCTTTGCAGCTTAGATGGATAGGTGATTCTAAATTGCCTATAGAAGTGAATATGTGTGGCCCTGAGATGGACTGGCCTATTTGAGCTGGGATATCCGCCAACAGACCGCTCCCGTGACTCCGAATTAGAGAATAAGCAGGTATGTAGACGAATTAATGTACTAGACATTGTACGCCACGTCAGATTTCCCGCGAGAGGAGCGAGGCGCAGGTGGAGCTGGAACGTTTGACCGTTTTGTACTACACCTGCGACATCAGACTCTCCAGAGTGTTTAAGCGGGGAAAACACCGTTAAATAAACACCACACGAATCCACGGTTTTAACGTTCATCCTAATTTCCCACACAAACTTCCAACTAAAACAACGCCGAATGCTGATAAAAAAAAATAGTCCCTTTTTTAACGACAGCTGCTCTGTACGACGGGGCTAAACTACAAGCTTCCAGTTAAAATCCAATGATAAAGTCACCGTTTATTTTTCCCCAAACAAACTTAAATTAACGAAACTTAATACACAATACTACAGAATAAACCCCTGAGCTAACAAGCTAACAGATTAGCGAGTAAACTTCGCTGAAAGACAGTATTAAACTACTTACAGTCGTTGTAACGCGTGTATGTCGTGAGTAGCCGCTGTTTTATCTGCACTTCTGTAGTTTTCCTTCATAAAATTTTATTTTATAACCGCTTCCATGACACATACTAACAACCAGCGTGAGTAAATGAGTGAATACACGTCTCGACTAAAACAACCTGTTACCCCCTAGTGACCAAGGCGCTTAGCCACGCCCACGCACGCTACAGCTCTTAAACGATTGGTTAAAAAGTGCGTAGTGGGTGGGGCTACGGAAAGGCGCGCTTTTAATTAGTGATGAAGAGCCGGAAAGTTTTGTTTGCTTATTGTATTTAGATTTAAAGCAATAGACATCAAAGGCTTATTATATATTTCAGTCACAAATAAATAATGTAAAAGAAATAAAAATTCACAATATTTTTAATATTATCTACATTAAATATATTATTAATAATTATTCATCCTTTACAGTTACTATTAGTTTTAGGTAGTTTTTCTTTTGGTTTTCATCTTATAAAAGTTTTGATGTGAAGGTGGACATGTATGAGGACAGTGTGACAACAGGGAGGTGTGCGGTAGGAATGTTGGACTGGTTCAAAGTGAAGGGTGGATTCCATCAAGGATCGGCTCTGAGCCCTTTCTTGTTCGCAGTGGTGATGTAGCTGAGGTCAGACAGGAGTGTCTGTGGACGATGCGGATGATATTTTGATTTGTGGTAAGAGTAGGGAGCTGGTTGAGAAGAAGAGGTGGAGTTACATGCTGGAGAGAAGGGATATGAAAGTCAGTAGAAAAAACAGAGTACACGTGTGTGAATGAGAGAAAAGGCAATGGAGTGGTGAGGTTGCAGGGAGAAGAGGTTGTGAAGTTTAAGTATCTGGAGTCAACAGTGCAAAGTAATGGAGAGTGTGCTAGAGAAGTGAAGAAAAGAGTTCAGGTAGGGTGGAGAAGACCCTGACCCTGTCGGATGCAAGGTGAGGGAGGCTGGGTTGAGATGGTTTGGACATGTGTAGAGGAGGGACATGCAGTATATTGGTAGAAGAATCCTGATGATGGAGGTGCCGGGCAGAAGGAAAAGAGGAAGACCAAGGAGGAGGTTTATGGATGTAATAAGTGAATACATGCAGGTAGTTGGGGTGAGAGAGGCAGATGTAGAAAACAGGGTAGTGTGAAAAAAAGTTGTGGCTGTGGGAAGAAGAAGAAGAAAAAGAAGAACCGTGCATATCTAGTCTGTACAACTTACCCTACCGTAACATAGCATGGTATACTGTCTTTGGGACACCTTTTGTGGAGGACACTTGATATATTAAACTCCAACCTTCATTTAGAACACTTTTTGGGCGGCAGGGTCAGGGTCACTCTTGCAGGGATTTGTAGATCACAAATTCTCTTTTCTTCACTTCTCTAACGCACACTCAATTCCGTTGCACTGTTGACCCCAGGTACACTCCTCCATCGTCTCTACCTCTTCTCCCTGCAACTCCATTGCCTTCACCTCATTCACACACGTACACGGTCTTACTCCTACTGACTCCTTCATTCCCCTTCTCTCCAGCGAGTACCTCCACCTCTCCAGATTCTTCTCAACCTGCTCCATACTCTCACCACAAATCACAATATCATCTGGAAACATCATCGTCCATGGAGATTCCTGTCTGACCTCATCTGTCAACCTGTCCATCACTACTGCAAACAAGAAACGGCTCAGAGTCCGACATTCCTATACCGCACACTGCTGTCACACTGCACCACCCTCACATACTTCTCTGCTACACCTGACTTCCTCCTACAATAACTAGGTTAAAAATGCTAAATTAAAATTCTTTGGCACCTTCTCCCCGTGCACACTTGCTTTTGTTGGCTCACTCGGCATGTGAGCCAACAAACTTAAATCAGGTTTATTAGAAGCACCACCATTTATGCTGTGCTTTGATGTAATTAGGCTACACAAACTGATGTAAAGGTCACGTTAACTATGACAACAAGAAAGACGGGTTGAAGCGGATGGCATTTGCTCGTTAGTACTGAAAAGTAAGAGTGTATAAGGATTCTAGTGTATTCTGAGGGGAAAGAATAGCACTTTCAATTCTCAACTTTTGTTTTCAACTTGATGTACGTTTTTGGGGAAAACGAAGACCTCCAAGAAAACCTACACAAGGGTGGGGAGAACATGCAAGCGTTTTGCCCGGGAATCAAACCCGGGACCTTCTTGTGAGACAAGGGGTGGGGCGCAGTCGCCATTCCAGAGCGTCCCAAAGATGTTCAGTGGTGGTAAGATCAGGCCTTTGTGTCAAACACTTGTGTTCTTTCTATTCTAATAATAACCCAGCATGTGATAATAGAGCTTTGTGATCAGGGTCATTGTCAAGCTGGTATGTTAGCCCAGTAATTAATTCACATTCTGCTTGTGCATTATTTAAATAAACTCTTGAAAATACTTATGTATGTATATTGGCAAAATTTTTGGTCACCTGAGCATTACAAACACACGCGATTTTCAACATCTTCCAGATTGATTCCTATTTTGTAATTGAATGAAGCTCCAATCTTCTAGTAAAACCTTCTAGTCCAATGTTGTGCTTGAATGTGAGATATCTCTTCATTCAGCTCCAACAATTTTTATGCGTTATAACATTACCTGATGGCTTGACACAATACAGAATTATTGCATGTATTATGACGTGTACTGGTGTAGTAGCGATATTGTCATTTCTACGCTATGGTACTCTGTGAGCCAAAGGGAAGGAGTAGACATAGGGCACAGGTGTCAAACCCAATTCCTGGAGGACCGAAGCCCTGCAGGGTTAAGCTTAAACTTTAATTAATTGCACCTGATCCAGCTGGCCTATTAGGAACTGAGTTTGACTAGTAATATCTGATTATTTAATGCTCTTTCACAGAGAGAAGTAAATAATGGGAACAGGATATGGCACTGCAATAAAAGGTAAGATAAGAATCAGAGAAAATTTACATGAAAACTAATAAACAACCTTTGTATCTATATCCCCTGTTTATGAAGCTCATGCACCTCTATTGGATTAAGTAGATGGGGTAGTATTCTTTATTCAAAATGACAATCTGATTGCGAGAGGTTTAACCAAAATCCAATATTTGTCTAAAGGGTTAATCCAGGATAAATTAGATTTGAATAAACAAAAAAAACCTGAAATGCGTACACAGTGATTTGTATGACTTTCAAAAACTGTGTTGTGGTGAGTGCGTCCTCTACTGGTTAGGAGGTGGAATGTCACAATATCTAAAAATTACAATAGTATCAGAACACTGTTTCTGTAACTTGTAGTAATAGTGGTGCTAAGGCTCTTTAGTTGTTTGCACAATTTGACAATATACATTTACAAACTTAATTATACAAAGAAGGCCCTTAACGAACTTACCTTATTCAGAAGCTCAGAATAAGTGTGGGCCGTCCTGCTGATGCTCACAGGTAATAAAATCTCTTGGTTGGAATATTGTGCCAGTTTAAAATATCCAAATGATCAATGATGGGTACGGAGGAAAATGTTTCTTATTTGGAAATATTTTGGCAGCTGAATTGTTAAAAAAACTCTATCCTAAGCCATAGGTTCTTGCATTTGGAAATTTTCCAAATACACTATATTGCCTAACATCTATGGTCACATGAACATCAGCTTTATATGCGTGTTTAAATCTTATTTAAAATCTTTTTTTTAAATCTCGATAGATTGAGGTCCACTATTCTATTTACGTTTTGAACAATTTGTAGCTTTAATATGTGATTTGCTGTTCATTCAAGTACAACAGTATTAGTGAGGCACAAACATCAGGGAAGGAGGTCTGGTGTGTATTTGGTGTTCCAGTTTATCCCAAAGGACACAATAGGTCTTAATGAAGCTTACGGGTTGTGCGCTCAGGTCATTGTCATGCTGGAACAGTGTTGAAGTCTTATCTTGTTTTAAGTATTAAGTGAATCAAGCCTAATGAAATACCAGACATGCCTTATCTAACATGACCTTAACAGCACATTTTTGCTTGGTCAGCGTAAAAGGAAAGCTTTAAAGTCATTAAAGTAGCTGGGTAGCAATTGATTGGTGGGCAGGACTCCGAATAGGCCAGTGAAATCGGGTCAATATTAAACTGGGGGGGGGGGACTGAACTATTGCAATAGACTATTGTTATGTTTGCACAGGATTTATAGTCGTGATCTTCAGCTTGTGCAAATTGGACAATTTGTTAAATAAAATAATTCCCCTAGCAAATGACCTACCATATATTTCACTAAACACAGAGGTCGTATTATAATATTAGACATTTCTATGATTTGTACGGGTTGTGTATCTGTTTCCTGTGTCCAGAGAAAGAGATTGTAATAGTGTCTTTTTAGTGCATTTTGTATATACAATTTACAGAAAGATTAAACCAATAAACTGATAAAGCCTCCAAAAGGGCAAAAACAAAAGGAACGATTAAGATGAAGATGAATCACATGTTTAGCATTTACATTTGCAGCATTGGGCAGAAGCATTTAGCATTTGAGGGTTAAGAGCTTTGCTCGGGGGGGCCCAGCACTGGTTACCTGATGGTGCTAGAAATCAAACCCCAACCTTCCAATTAATAGTACACCCCTTTAACCGCTGCACTGCACTATTGCTTTAACATCATATCTGAGAGACGAGTCAGTAAAGTCACAGGCTTTGCTTATCCCGTGCAAATGTGCCACCTGAAAAATCTTGTAGGTAGAGGGAAATTTCTAAATCACACCAGGCCCTTAAATAATATCAATCTAGGACATGAAAGAAAAGATATTTTATGGTAAACACAGTTGAACAAGGATTAGATCTGATTCAGAGTTATTTTATAAGGGGAATAAAAGAAATGTGTACAATCAAGTTTCTTGAAAATGATGTTCTAGGGCAGTGATGTCTTACTAAAGATCACACCCATCTAGAGCAAGGATGGACATCCGCCATGAAAGGAAGGTTTTAATGAATGGAGAAAAGGATTTAAAGAGTGAACATAAAAAGGAGAGACAAACAAGAAATATTCCTAGACTGTAACACTTTAGTCTGGCAAAACATCTAATAAAACATACCAGGAATAGCAAGAACACAGCAGGGTAGCATAGCCAGCAACAGTAAGCACATCACCAGTAACAAGACCAACACAATGTGGTGTGTAAACACATCTAATTAGGGGAAACAATCAACAAACCTAGAAACATTCATCTTACCCGGTTATTCCCTAATTCAGGGTCACGGGGGTTTGCTGGAGCCTATCCCAACACACATGGGGCGATAGGCAGGGGTACACTTTGGACAGGGCACAGATAGACAAACAACCACTCACACACAGCAGATTACCCGGAGGAGACCCGCGCAAGCGCAGATTGAACATGCAAACTCTGAACAGAAAGATGCCAAGCCCAGGAATCGAACCCGTGACCTTCTTGTTGTGAGGCGACCGTGCTAACCACTATGCGACCCACCTAGAAATACATTAACATAATGAGGGAACCAACCAATCATAGGACAGCGTTAAAACACTTAGGAAGACATTCATTCATTCATTCATCTTCTTACCCGCTTATTCCCGAATCCGGGGTCACGGGGGTCTGCTGCGCCTATC
>JAOTRA010069628.1:0-14409 GCA_026260255.1 Pseudolaguvia tuberculata | reverse complement strand
GAATGATCCGCTGTGGCGACCCCTAACGGGAGCAGCCGAAAGGAGAAGAAGAAGAAGATATATATATATATATATATATATATATATATACACGCACACTATCCAAGCATTAGTTTACATTTGCTGACATATTGTAAGTTTATTTATTTACAGGTACAGTTAGGGATTTGGCAGATGTTCTTATCCAGAGCGACTTACAGGGCCCACAGTGGTGGCTTGGTGGAGGTGGGAATCGAACCCCAGTCTTTCTGTCATTAGTCCAACACCTTAACTACTAGACTACCACTTTCCAGTCTTTTAAACCATTATCATAAACAGCCCCACACACACCATTAGCACAGAATTATAACCACAACCTGACCTTTACCTGCCTTATAGGTGCTTCAATAACTCTGATGTTTTACATTCATTGCTTTGAAATGCTTGAAGGAATCACAAACTCAGTAGCGGCGCTACACAATATACACACATACACATCTTACACATACACAAATCACAGCTAAAGAAGCAATATGCTAATATTGTACATGTGCTATGTGAGATAATATGGCGCTCTGAACTTTGGTGTTTAATAGGTGACTTGATGAAGCTTTTCAGACTGTCAAAGCCAGAATAATATCATTTGACATGGTGGCCAGGTAGAATCCAGACAGAGGTTTTAGAAAGTGTCATAAACCTTTATGAATATTATGAGTTGCAGAGTGCATATACACTGCCTGCCCAAAAAAAGTTGCCACCAAACAAAAGTTCACACACTCTAGTAATTGGTTGGAGCATCTTTATCTTTGATTTGGCCGTGTCATTGTTTCACTAAGCTTCTGCAATGTCACAAGATTTATTTACATCCAATGTTGTATCAATTTTTCACCAAGATCTTTGAAGCATTGAAAATCTGGGAGGTCTGGGAGACTGTGAGATCTATAACAAAACGTGTGACCATGGCTATCTAAGAAATGGGATCATCCATGGTATTTTTTTTTTACTATAGACCATAAGAGATCTTTACATGAAACCTGCTAAAGAACAATGCCCAGTGAGCTTGTCCAGGATCTTGTCTATGAGATGAGGATGTTGGACAATGAAAATTGCCAAGTTACAGCAAAATTAGAATTGGTTTCAGAGCTGGGAAGAGAGAGGTAGTAATTTGAACTACTGTTGTGAGAGATTTCATATTCAATGTGGAAGTGATTACCCAAACTCACTCTGGATCATGAGGATCAGAAGTTTATTTTACATTGTCTTTTTAACTTTACAGACGCAAGACCATGGCACTGATGTTGCACTGGAGCGAGACTCATGCTGTCCACTTGCATCATTTGTGGGGGATTGGCCTTTTCTGGCTGGTGAGTAGAACTGGCTGTAATTTGAGCCATTTGTCTTTCCAAGAGCCATAGCTCTTTTGTCACTCAGTTTTTCAACAATTTTACCTTGGAATCATCACACATGAAGAGCAGCATTATTAAGGAGGGCTCTAGTCATTGTAAGCAGGTTGTAGCTGAGGTGTGTTCATTCCACCTGCCAGAATCTGTTAATGCAAACGTAATCTTAGAACAGCCTTTTCTCCACAGAGAAGTTGCCAAGCTAACATACAGCACAGGGTTGCTGATGGGACTGATGAGTTTCGAATGTGGTTAACACTGTGTGGTAGCTGGGTATTGCTCAAGGGCTCATGTTTGGTGTAACGACACGGTGATTGTGGAGAAGAGAGCCGGATCCATAGTGCAGTGAAGTAGTGATGTTTTATTCATAAACAGTGGTGCAATGATATTTACAGTGAACACGTAACCAAAACAAACAAAACACGAAGACGAAGAGAACACATGGAGACACTATAAACAAAATGAGAATATATACAAATCCAAAAGTTCCAAAGTTCCAAAAGTTCAAAAGTATCTGCCAAACTAGAATCATGCCGTACTTACAATAACCTACAAAAGGGCGTCTAACAATAAACCCTGGTAAGTGCGTCGTCTTAAATATTACGTCATCTTGTTGCCAGGATGACGGCGCTAACCATGTGGGTGGCGCTTCTTCTGCTGACGCTGCACGAGTGGCGGAGCCCAGCCAGCCACCTTACATAGCCCCCCTCTTTCCAAGGCGCAACCCAAGAGAACAAACACAAAAAAGGAAAAAACCCAAAAAGGGAAAAACAAACACCGTCCCAGAACCAAAATACACAGACATAACAGACAGGGGAGACAAGGCAGAACGAGTACACAAAACCGTTTGGAGCACTCGGGAGCAACTAGGACAGCGAAGGAGACAAAAAAAACCCTGAAACACAGGAGAAAGCCAGTGAACACAGAAGCGACAGAAACCAAAGTAAAAAGGGGAGACCAGGGGAGAAGGCACACGTACACAACAGGTGAAAGAGCAAGGAAGGAGAAACACAGATTGGGGCCGAACAAGGGACCGAGGAAGGAGAGAGAGAAAGGACATAACAAATTAACAAAAACATGATTTGTTCAGGGCAAGGCTGGTTACAAAAACACACTAACACAAAAACATAAACAAGGAAATAGACCGAGCACATAGTCTCTTGAGGGACGCGTGCTTGAGAACTGTCCAGGGCAAAACAGAAGACACTGAACGGGACGCTAGAGCAGGGACCGAAGGGGACCCTAAAGCAGGGACCAAAGGGGATGCTAAAGCAGGGACCAAAGGGGACGCTAAAGCAGGGACCAAAGGGGACGCTAAAGCAGGGACCGAAGGGGCCACTGGGAGCTCTGGAGGGACCGGAGGGACCTCAATGGGGAACTCTGGAGGGACCGGAGGGACCTCAATGAGGACCGATAGGGACAGTGGGGACAGAGAGGGACTCAGTAGGGACCGAGAGGGACTCTGAAGGGACCAACGACAACAACAGTTCAAAGGTATGCGTAGACAACAGTTCAGAGGCTGACAAAGACAACAGTTGCGAAGGCTCAGATGCGGGCGCAGAGGGCTCTGATGGATACACCAACCCTTGCTCGATAGGTCTTGAAAAGACCTCTGAAATCCAATGCAGGTAGTGCTCAATGTCTACAGGTTGCCGCCAGTATAAATCCCATACTGCAGCTATAGCCAGTAATGCCTCGTCACTCAATAGCAATGTGAAGAATTCACACTGCGCTTTTACCGAGGAAAACTGACGAGCGTGTGAGAAATAACAGTGACACTGCGCAATGAAGAGCTGACAAAGTTCCTGCTTGACGTTGAATTTCTCAGGTGGTTTGAGGTGCTTACCCGCAGGTGTCGGCACTAGCACTCGGGCTGGGATGTTAGCCTGTCCAGTAAGCGATTAGCCGGATAGTGGTGACTAGCAGGTTAGCCTCTGTAGCATTAAATACTAGCGCTAGCTTGGCTAGACGTGCCGACAAAAACTACGGGCTTAACGGCTTAAGAAAATAGTTCACCAACTCGTAAATTCCCGCTAAATCAGTGGAAGATGGGTTAATCTGCAACGACGCGGTGATTGCGGAGAAGCAAGCCGGATCCATAGTGCAGTGAAGTTGTGATGTTTTATTCATAAACAGTGGTGTGATGATATTTACAGTGAACACGTAACCAAAACAAACAAAACATGAAGACACGAAGACTAAGAGAACACACGGAGACACTATAAACAAAACGAGAATATATACAAATCCAAAAGTTCCAAAGTATCTGCCAAACTAGAATCATGCCGTATTTACAATAACCCACAACGCGCTTACCGGCGCGTCGCCTTAAATATTACATCATCTTGTTTGCCAGGATGACGACGCTAACCATGTGGGTGGCGCTTCGTCTGCTGACGCTGCATGGGGGCGGGGCCTCGTCTGCTGATGCCGCACAAAGGGCGGAGCCCAGAAAGCCACCTTACATTTGATCCTTTAATGATTGTTTTTAGCCTACTTTCTGTAACAGAAAGTAAACTCAGCACAGGGTCAGAAACAAAACGACTTGGTTCTAGTGAACTTGAGTCTTAGAAATGAATGAAGAACTGAAGAGAACGCAGGATTTGTAGAGTCTCTCTCTTGGAACATTGTTTACATGCCTGGACATGAGGACTTTGGAAATCAGAGACGTGGAAGTCTGAGGATCTTAGAAATTGCTTTCAGGAATCTCTAAGAGTCCTACTCCCATTACTGAGAACTGTTCTTTAACTGGTGTTTTGTAAGAGGAAAAACCTCTGCCCCCTGCTTAACGAGTATTATTTTTGTGGAATATTATAAACTATTAGTAAGACACACAGACACACACAGTTTATTGCTCACCTGAACAGAAAGAGGTAAAGTCGCCTCCACCTGTTGAGGAGAATACGGTCCTTTGGGGTCTGCAGAGAACTTTTACAGACTTTTCTCACAGTAGTGACCTCAGCAGTTCTGAACACTGTTGTTTGCTGGGTGGGGCGCAGCATGGACAGAGATAGGAAAAGACTTAACAAGCTCAATAAGGAGGTGGTGGACAAAAGGATGCTAGTAAAACTATTATCCATCACCCTCTGCACTGTAGAGACTCTGAGCAGCTCCTTCAGCACAAGACACCCACAGTGCAAAAGGAGCGCTACCGTCGATCGTTCTTCCCATCAGCTATAAGACTTTCTAACACATCACTGCAGTGACACGTTTTGTTGGTTTGACTGGAACTTTACACCATGTGCAATATTTATCATTAAGTGCAATTTATGTGTATAAATGGGACATGTCCTCCATCCTTTTTCAAATGACTATTTTTTTTTTACAGAGGAGCAGAAAAGTTCATTCTCCCTCACAGACACACACAGCACTGGATCTTATTTCGGGGTATCAGAGTACAGTGGACTGAATATGGACACCTCCACCATTAATGTTTTTTTTTAAACATCTTTAAACAAATATCTTTTTTGTTCTACTTCACATTTCCAGATTTCTATCGTTTGGTTTGTTAGATTAAATACATTTAAGTTTGTGTTTGTAAAGTTACTAAATGTGAGACCATTTCAAGGCTCTGTGCGCTAATAATAGTTGGCTTAGCTAACATTGACATACACTGTCGCTAGGCAACTGTTAGCTAAATATTTAATGTACAGCAGAATATTCTGTGTTCGTTGCCTTTAGACAGTGAATGACGAGCAGAGGGAATAGCGAGAGTGAGACAGGGAGAAGCAGCATAGTGGTACCAGTGGCTTCCACAGTGCTGTATGAAGGTTCAGGGTGGTTTTGATTTATTGGTGAAAAAAGAAGAAGTGGATGCTCATATCACGTGTGCGGTTTTATATTATTTACCTGTTTATTTGTGTTGGAATAAAAAGAAAGATTTATGTCTGATTTTTTTAGTGCCTTTTTCATAAATTTATTATAAAATTATTTATCATGAACTTTTGTTGATTTGATGATTGGCTCATGCTTTCTTTCTAGAGAACAGATGTGGTCTAAAGCAGCTAAGACAAATCTGAAATCTGATTGGATAGGACACCATGATCAGGACTGGTTTACCTGCAGTAATTTATTGTCCACCTCCACCAGACTGCATTAAAATGTCCTAAACTATAATTTCATCAACAGTGTCAGTACATTTAAATCCAGTCTGATGTGATGAAAATAAAGCAAATGTATAAAGATCACTGAAAAATCACTGAAAACCTGATGCTAACCACAAGATTTTGCTGTCCATCCTAAAGCCCTCCCTCTGCATCACCCACTCTCTGTATTTATGGAATGGAATGGCTCCATGCCGACTTGCCACTTGTGTCCTAACAGTTTTTTTGTCCTCTCCTCTTCTCTCCCTCTACCCTCACTCATTTCTTCTCTTGGGTGCACCTATTGTTGCTATGCTGATGACACTCAACTTGTCCTTTCCTTTTACCCATCAGACACCACAGTTTCTGTTAGTATCTCAGCTTGCCAGCTGACTCCATGCCAGGACAATTCTAACGATCTCCCCTTCAACTACTGCTCACCTTGGGGTAACTATGGACAATAAATTATCCTTTACCTAAAATATTGCTAACGCTCCTGCAGATTTGTCCTCCACACCATTAGTAGTATACGACCATTATTATCCACTCAGACCAGTCAGCTGCTCGTGCCCTCATTTCTAAACTTGTCTACTGTAACTTGCATCTAGCAGGTCTGTCTAGAGTGCGATTCGCCCGCTGCAGATGATTTAGAATGCAGCTGCATGTCTCGTTTCAACTTAAAGTATTCACAAACCACACTACTGCAAATGGCTTCTAGTAGCTACAAGCATCAGATCCAAAACATTGATGCTTGCCTACAAAGCCAAGAACAAAATTGTACAATTCTATCTCCAAACACTAATCACTCTTTGCATAGCCCATAGATCCACTAGCACTGCTCAACTTGTTCCACAATCCTCTAGGACATAAGGTTGGTTTCCCTCTTGATGTTTTTTCTTTTCTGGTACCAAGATGGTAGAATGAACTTCCTATCAATGTCTTCAAGAGATGTTAGAAGACAAACCTCTTTATTAAACATCTAGCACTTGACACAAATACAAAAGGGGGATCCATGCTGTTCTTCAACAGTTTTTGGTGTTTGTTTGTTACACTGTATTTTGTGATCATATTGTATCAATGATGTGACTTTAAGCACTATTATTACAAGAGCATCTGATAAATAAAAGTGAGAGAGAGCCTTAAGAGATCTCCTATAAAAGAGTCCCTTTAAGACACCTCCCTTTAAGAGTACACTTTACAAGAGTCCCCTTTAGAAGAGTCCCAATTAAGAGTCTCCTTTATTAGTCTCCTTCAAGATAGAATTCTATTAAAGAGATCCATTTAAAAGAGTTCCCTTTAAGACAATTTCCTTTTAAAAGTCTCCTTTAAGAATATACTATTTAATAAGGTCCCTGTACGATTCAATGAAGTTCCCTTTAAGAGAGTCTCCTCTTTAATTAGAGTTCCCTTTAAGAGTCATATTTAAGAGGCACTTTAAGAGACTCTCTTTTAAGAGTTCCTTTAAGAGAGGCCATTTTAATAGAGTCCCTTTAAGAGAGTTGGTTCCTTGTAAGAGAGTTCCCTTAAAGAGAGAGCCTTATAGAGTGTTCCATTTAAGAGTCCCCTTAAAAGTGTCCCATTTAAAAGAGTCCATTTTAAGACCCCTTTGAGATTTCCCTGTAAGAAATACCACTTCAAGACTTTTAGACGCTCTAGGTGTCTTGAAGAGTCCCTTTAGACATACCCCTTTAAGAGACACTTTAAGATGTCCCGTTTAAACGCCCTTTTAAGACATGGCAATAGACAAGAGGATCCCTTAAAGAGAGTGCCTGAAAAGAGAGTCCATGTGGCGTGTGTAAATTTTGAATAATGGGTTGATAATTCTCAGCAATCATCAAATGAATTTATCCCATTCAGACAGAGCCAGACTGTCATCTTTAAAACTAGATTTAATTAAAAATGTAGGATAATCGGTTTTATTCAAAAAGAAATGGGCTTCAGCATGGATGGAGTTGGACATAAACCACAATACAAGGTCTTTCCCTAGCAATATATTTTAAGACAGACAGACCACAGTTTTAAGATATTTTCATGAATTAAAAGAACAGACAATGCTGAGGTCTGTAGATGAAGTGACTGACCAAGGAGTAATGACGTAGGAGCAATCATACGCCATTCCTTCCTTTCAGCAAAGAAACAAGGAAAAGAGGCTTAGAGACTCAAGAGTCTCTCTCTTCCTCTCTCAGAGTAATAAAGAAAAAAACCAAAATATCCAGTTCCCAAAACAGTAGGGAAAAAAAGGCTCAATACTACATTTACTGGAACAGGGATTCAGTGAAGTCAAGTTGTTTTGGTTGTTAATATTTGAAAAATGCCAAACTAAATTTAAAGTCGAAACGGAGTCAATAACAAGCGAGATGACCGATCAGGAACTCTTCTGGAGTGACCTGTAATACATGGAGGCATGTCAATGATCATACTGAATCCTCTGAAATGTCATTAAGAGGAAGACTTACCCAACATACCATCAAGTAAGGCTAAGCTGTTTGCTTTTTTTTTTTTTTTTTGCAAAAATACTGCTATAAAGTTTACTAACAGCATCTCAAAAACTTGTGGAGCACCAAAACCCACGAAAGTTCAAATTACAAAATTGGCTTCAACACAATTTCTTACCAATTATTTGTATTTTGTTTAGTGATTGAAGAAGTTTCTTCTCTATTTTAAGAAAGAAAACCATAAGAGACTGATTATTTTGCAGTGGTCTCTTATTTTTCTCCAAAACGGTGTATACAGTGTGTATATTAAAGTATATATATTACAGCGTATATATGTTATATGTACACACGCATGCATGAAAGTATATCTTGATATAAACAAGAAAAAAAGAGAAACACTCTTTACACATATCTCTGCTCCACATTACACACTCATCTGAAAGTCTTTATAAAAGAAGTTAACTGTTATACAGTATACGTAGTTATACTAGAATAAAAAAATTATGTAAAAAATAAAACTTGTATGGGACATACTGATAAAGGCAGAAATAAAAATTTTGTGAAATTTAAAATCATATTATAAACACAAATACACAATTTACAAACAAAGTGTTCTAGTGATAATCCGGTAGTTTTCTTCCTTTTTGAGTGTATATTTAAAATGTTGTATTTGTTTGTCTTGTGAGGTTTCTGACATGCTGAAAAGCACACAGATTTGCGCTCTTTTTATTTTTATCTTTTATTCTGCACCCACTTTAAGGTCTTTGGCACTTGGATATCTTGTACAGATGAACTGCCATCATTGGCCTGTAAAGTGTGTGTTATGACGTGAGCGTGATCGTTCCAAACCCGTGCAACGGTCATCTGCAGAGGAAGAGAGAAAGGAGGTGAAATGAAAGAACTTTTAGAAGCTCTTTTACACTGTAACGTAGAAAATAACATTTGGTTACTAAAAAAAAAATAAATGCTGAAATCCTGACAGGTAATTTTTTTTAATTTGCTTATTTACAGTGTTTGATTTGCTACAATAGTATCGTGTATATATAGACATTGCTTAAAGGAGCTATATATATCAGTGGTTCTTAAGCTTGTTTGAGGTATCGAAACCCACCAGCTTCATATGCATATTCACCGAACCCCTCTTTAGCAAAAAATAAAATGTGATTTTTTTTTCAAATTCAAGGCATAGATATGTTTTTTTTATTGGTACACAAAATGAGCCATGCATGGACATCACCTTGTTCAAAAACAAAACCAACACAATGCATACACTCACAACAAATTTAATACCTGCAAATCAGTGTGACTTCTGCTGTTGCCTCCGAGAGACCAGTTCACATATGCGTGGCTTTACCTTGGCAAGTGCCACTCTCATGTCGTTTTCACAACAAAGTTTGTTCCTTTTCTTCGTTTTTATGTCCAGCATCCTTGAAAAGGATTGATCACAAAGATATGTTGTAACAATTGGTATTAAAAAAATCCAGGGCTTTCTTAGCAATAACTGGATACTTGTTCATTTGTTGACACCAAAACGTTGAGAGTGTTATTGTTCTGATTAGTTGCTGTTGAACCTGGCTCTGCTGAAGTTCAATGATTTCGTCAGGGAATTCATCATTTGCATCTGCTGTCTCAACAGCAAACGTGAAAGGCTGTCTTACCCATGCTGGATATGCCTCTCTTGTAGGGAAATATCCGTCAAGAGACTTTGCAAGCTCATCTAAGTGCGTAGCAATTGTTTTCTTCAGTTCAGTGGATACAGAAACATCTCCGATTTTTAATACTTCTGCCATTTTTGGTGGCAAGGTTTTTGCTGCCAATGCATGCCTGTGCAGAATTCAATACGTCACAATGATGTGGTGCATCAGCCTATACTAGCGCAACAAAATCAGACTTCTTCCCCAGCATGACTGGTGCTCCATCTGTACAAACTGCAAAAACCATATCCCATGAAAGATTGTTGTCTCTGAAAAAGTCAGCCACAAGCTTCTTCACATCTACTGCCTTCATTGTTGTTGTAAGAGGCTTACAAAATAAAAACTCTTCTTTTATCATGTCGTCTTTCACATAGCGCACAAAAACAGCAAGCTGGCTTAGATCAGTAATGTCTGTGGTTTCGTCAAGTTGAAGGCTGAATTTTGCCGGGCTTGAAATCAGATCCGCGATAACTTGAGCCAAGATGTCTTTACTCATGTCTTCTATTCTGTCTTTGACAGTGTCGTTTGAAAGGGGAATTTGGGATAATTTACCTTTGGCCGCTGTTCCAAGCATCAGATTCACCATCTTTAACACAGCTGGTTTTACAAGTGTTTCGCCAATGGTGTGTGGCTTGCCCTGCTTTGCGATCAGATAAGCAACTTTGTACGATGCAGTGAGGATTGGTTTGTTAACAGGTACAAATCCAAAAGTGGGCCTTTCATCGAATCTGGCTCTCTTCACCTTGAATTCAGCAAGTGTTGTTTTCTTGTATTCTCCATCTCCATGCAGCTTCAAGAAGTGTTCCTTTAGTTTTGCTGCTGCGAGTCTAGAGTTGCTCAACTTTGTGTTACAAATCATACAGATACGGCGCTCACTTCCATCATGTTCCGTGATACATGAGAATCTGTGTTGTACGTATTCGTCTGACCAATTTCTTCTTTTGCTCAACATAGTTAGCATGGATAAAAAATTTAAGAAAACCACACGATGCACAACAGTCACACGTTGTCTACGCAGCGCGCACTTAAATTCCCGGCAGCGCTAAATGGCCAAGCATGGCATGTGTGTCATCAAGAATTTACGCAATAATTCAGTCAGGACCTACGCGGTGGAGGCTCTGCCGAACCTCTGAGGTCGACTCACCGAACCCAGGTTGAAAATCACTGATTATATATATATATATATATAAAGAGGGAGAGAGAGAGAGACCTGCAAACAAAAAACGCATGACTAAACTAAGCAATAAAAACTTGACACAGTGTCACAGACATCGTGTGACAGGAACCCAAGAAGAAAAAAGAACAAATGACAATGACAAACTAGGAACTAAACAGGGCAAGAACAAAAAACTCAAAATAGTAAGAAACACAACGACATTAAAAAAGAAACATACATTAAACAAAAGCAATTGAACCTGAACATTACATACACCCCCCTTGCCAATACTCCAACACAATTAATATATTAAGGAGGGCCAGAACCATGAAGGCCCCAACCACTGGTCACAAGGAGACTGTGGAACCAAGGATGGCAGTGTGGGTTAAGCGGATTGTCAAGCCATTTTGGGGGTGCGTGACCTTGCTCAGTCAGCTGAAAAGGACGTGCTGGCCCTCTCATCAGTCTTATTCCCGGCTCTGTCTTTCCCGGCGCCACCTCTTTCCACCTTCAAAAAATATTTAGCAGGTATGACGTAATCAGTCTCTGGCTTGGCAGGCCTGACGAGTCCTTTTTCAGACATAATGTGAGTAATGAACCATGACAGGGATGGAGGATCAGAGGACTGTGGCAGGCCCATGGATTGGTGCACTATAACATAACAAAAACAGTCACTGGCATGACAGAAATAAAATCTGTCTCTGGCATGCTAGCTGGGCATGAGACCCTTCTGGCATAGCAGGCTCTGTGTGAGCTCCTCTGGTATGGCAGGCTTATTGTAAGCCGATAATTGGGGGGTTATTATGGTCTGCATCCATAAATCACAAACATTACAAATGTTTAAACACTTATCCACTAAATGAGATCATTTCAAATTTAATGCTGTTATGGGTCGGATAAAAGATGTGTCACGTTTGAAGAGGTCTGGACATTAAGCTTATCAGTTTCTGGAGTTTCAGTATTGGAAATATATCATTATTTTCTGCTTCCAGTTTCCAGCTGCTATAGAGTTTGCTGAAGAGAATGTTCTCTATAGGTGAAAAATATAGACTGCAGACAGGTTAATTCAGCACTCAGGACTCTTTTACTATGACATCCTTCTGTTGAGCTTACAGGCTTTTCAAAATTAGCATGAAATGAAAAAGTCTCTCAGAAGTAGGGATAGATAGAGTCTCTCAGTAGTACAGATGGACAGAGTCTCTCAGAGGTAAAGATGGACAGTCTCTCAGAAGTAAAGATGGACAGAGTCTCTCAGAAGTACATAAACAGTAGTAGGGATAGACAAAGTCTCTCAGTAGTAAAGATGGACAGTCTCTCAGAAGTAGACATGGACAGTAGTAGGGACAGACAGTCTCTCAGTAGTAAAAATGGACAGAGTCTCTCAGAAGTAAAGATAGACAGTAGTAGCGATAGACAGAGTCTCTCAGTAGTAAAGATGGATAGAGTCTCCCAGAACTAAAGATGCAGACAGTCTCTCAGAAGTAATGGACACAGAGTTATATGGCTCAGCTATGCCAGAACTAGATGTTATTAACCCCTGTTTTATCCACACTGTATTGCCCTCTAGTTCATTGGTCTCGCGCTGTAATGCCTGGGTGAACTGTTCGTGTCTTATAGTTACAGCATTTGGCCGACGCTCTCATCCAGAGCGACTTACATTTGGTCTCTTTTTACAACTGAGCAATTGTGGGTTAAGGGCCTTTCTCACAGTGATTGCTTGGATTCGAACCCCGGTCTTTCTGGTATTAGTCCAACACCTTAACCACTAGGCTACCACTTCCCAAATCACTTCTTATGTTCTGCCACAGCGGGTACATTAATAAAACTACAGCCAGGGATAGAGCTTTTTCCTTTAGGCTAAAAACATACTTATCTAACAAGGCATATTGTTATTAGGTTTTCCTCCACATACTCATGTGGAGATTTATGGATAGGTTTAGATGATCTTCCACTCTCAATAATTGTGCAGGTCTGTTGACGCTGAGATGGACTGGTTGCTTTATCTATCAAGGATCTCTCATGTCTGTGTTTCCCTCTGGTTCTTCTTTTTGTTATGCTGGTATAGTTAGTGCCGCCAGAATCCATGCCTACACACTACCCTAACTACATTAATACTTTATACGCTGTGTCTGTCACAATACAAAACTGTTTCCCCTTCATTTCTGTCTCTCTTTCTGTCTCTGATGTTGATCTACACTAACCCCTCTTGAGCTGCCAGTGATTCAGATTACATTTCAATTTTGGACCTGTCTGGTCCTCTCTCTGCCACTTCCATTAAAGACACCCTGGCTGTTTTCAGAGGACCTATGCCTACAGATTAGTACACACAGTGTGACTGCATAATTCCTGCACAAAGCTGTTTAACACCCAAATAAGGATGGGTTCCCGGTTGAGTCAGGTTCCTCTCAAGGTATAATTGTCAAGCGTTGACCGGTCTGTAGTGACCACTGCCTTAGCAAACTTGTAGTGCCTTACGTTCCGCTGCGCCTACTCCGTTAGAAGGATGCAGACTGTCCGTCAGTACCGCATGTGAATAAAGCTACAGCAGAGTGCAAAGCAATGCACTAAAGTTATGGAACAGTCTATTAGTTTACATCCAACAATCAGACACGGTCTCAGTATTTAAGTCTAGACTAAAGACCCATTGCTTTAATCAGCATTTGAGTGTTAGATTTTCCTTAGATAAAGAAAGTATTATTACTGAGAATTATGGTGATCAAGAGGACTCAGATGTTGAGTATTGGTGGCTCTGGTATGTTTGGATGCTGTCCTCCACACTCCATACACTCCATAGTGTAAAGGCTAGGTCGTCGGAGGACCGCCTGCAGAGGGCGCCCTCACCCGAGTTTTAGAACTCCACTTCCTGTTTCAGCCATTAGGGCGTGGCCCACCTATATAAGCAGGTGGTTCTCTGAAAACTATGCGAAGTATTGTTGCCCTAGGCCTTACTAAGCGATTTCTGTATTATATGTTTGTATACTTGACTTTATGCTATGCTTCTTTGACTACTCTTTTGACGCTCGATTTGGATTTGTTTGCCTTCCCTATCCCTTGCCCAATAAATACTGCTACTGAACTCTGCAGCATGGATTCAACTCCTCTGTCCCCTACCGGTGCGTTACACACAGATCACTTAGCTGTGTTTTTGGTGGGGGTCTGGTTGCTTCACATATCAGGAATGTATGGCCCTCTGGTTCACCTTTTAGTTATGCTTTTTAGTTAGTCCTGCCGGAATCCGTGCCTGCATTATACACTAATTAGGTTTCACTGTCTCACTATGTGTTAAAATAGATAACTGTTCCTTCTCTCTCTTTCAGTCGAGATGTCACTGCTTAATTGTCTCTTATCTGTTCATAATCCTCTCAAGGTTTTTTCCTTTTTACTCAAAGGAGTTTTTCCTAACCATTATTTCAACCGGCTTTATCCCTTTTGGGATAAAGATTTTTATCCCAGGTTTAATTTTTAATAGAATTTTTAAATGCTTAACCCATACCAGTGCGTGGGGGTCTTTTCCTACGGTCACGGAAGGCTGCACCAGACTGCAGGGCCTCCATCAGGCTGTCCATCACACCTGTCCCATCTCCATCTTCAACACACACACACACACACACACACACACACACACACACACACACACACACACACACACACACACACACACAC
>JAOTRA010069602.1:0-14414 GCA_026260255.1 Pseudolaguvia tuberculata | reverse complement strand
ATATGTATGTATAAAAGTGTGTTTGTGTGAAGGGCAATTGTTAATGCTCTTCTGAAACAGTAGGCAATTAGCCTTTTGTAAGCTAGTTAATGCTTATGTTAAAATAACTAAATCTAAACGTCTGTATTTCCCAACAAGGGATTCCGACACTGTGACATGTTATAAATGTTGTACAATAATTATAAGTAATTGGAGAAACACATCAAATGTAATGAAATATTTTTGGACACTTGAAATACAGGAAAGTTAAAAGCAGGGGAAAACACTGTGTTCAACAGCTTGTAGGCATCAGCTGGCAGTGTGGGTGTATTTTGATGTATTAAATTATTTTTGTATATAATAGGATTTTATTTAATGAAAATCTGTTCTTGAACAATGTTTTGCTCATTCACCGATTTTGTAAGCGGCATCGTAAAAAAACCCAACCTACCATACACTGATATATTAATCAATTTAATTTCTGTTTATCTAAGTGAACTGGTGCTTTTCAACTTCAGTGTGTAGTGGTAGCGTCACGCCCTGCTTACATGGGCGTCTCCGGCATGCCGCCGCTGCGCACACAAGCACACGCAACAGCTGAATCTCGTTGACGCACAGTGATTGCGCAATCTTTATAAGCCTGCACGTGCGCACTTCTTTGTTGGATCATTGCTCTTGTGTTTGCGTCTTGTAAGTGTTCCAGTCTCACGTCTAGATTAGTCAAGTCTTGATCACGTCATGATTTTGTTTAAGTTCCGGAATATTCTGATCCTCTGTTTTGTTCTGTTCATTGACAATAAAACCCTTTTATTTTAAAACAATCAATCTTGTGTTTAGGTTCGATTAGCCATGCCTGACTTCAAGTTTCCTCCCCTGCCCAAGCTCGAGAGATTAGTTCCTCTAGTTTTGCTCATGCATGACAGAATGATCCAACCAGGCCCCATTGCATTCCTGCGTAGGTATGACACCGCTTTTAATAAGTGCGTGGATTTTACCAGGAGTGTGTTTTGTTTTTCAAAGCACAGCCGCACACCTAAACCTTGCCTAGAAGCAAGTGCGGTCTGGTGTTTTTGTGCCTTACGGGGAGGGCGCTGGACTGGGTGTCATTCCCCCGGGAAATTGATCAGCGTCTCAGGACCCTAACTATTTTTTCATCCAGCTCTTCACAACGTTTTACTTCCTCACACAGGAGGAGGCCTTTGCTTTCCTCGATGAGTCTGGCATGGCCAGTGTTGACTGAGGAGAATCTTCCTGTTCCTGTCTTGGTTAGGAAGACCCTTCTTGTCCCAGTGGTGGTCACAGAGACCTCTCCCTTCCCTGTGGTGGTCAAAAAGAGCCTTTCTGTCCCTGTAGGGGGCCAAGGAGCTCCTGCCTGGTTCCGTGGTGGTCGAGGAGCACTTGCCAGATCCCGTGGTGGTTAAGCAGCACCTGCCGTGTCCAGTGGAAGTCCTGAGGAGGAATTTCATCTAGCTCCTAGCTCCAGGGAGCCTCGTTCTTCTCCGGTGGAGGCCTGGTGGCTTTGTTCGAATTCTGTCCCTCAAGAACTATGGTTTGTTCATGGACCTGGACCCCTCCGCTCTTTCTATGTGCATCGGTCTGTTAATTCCTTTGTTCCCTCTCAGGTTGCCAGTTTGTATTGTCTAGAGTATCTGTTTTTTTATCCCTCCTACCTCCTACACTGTCTCCTTCTTTATCTTTAAATTCCGTCTGTATGTATTTAGTTTTACCTGTTAGTCAAACGGTTTCCTTGTTTTTACAGTTCTCCTTTTTTAATACCTACATTGATTCTCTTTCTATGTTATCTGTAGTTATGTTTAGACTCATGATTTATTTTCATCTGTCTTTCCTTTTGATCCCTCAATTGTTTATATGTTTTTTTTGCATCTAGTTTTTGCCGGGTTTAATTGTAGTTTTTGCTGGGTCTTGAGTATTGATTTGGTTAGATTCCTCGCCCTGCCTCTCTTTCCTCATCCCTCGCACTGTCTCTCTTTCTTCATTGCTCGCCATGTCTCTCTTTCCTAGTCTCTCGTCCCGTCTCTCACCCTGTCTCGGTTCTCATCCTTCTCCACCTCCTTTCTTGCCCCATCTCTCTCCATGTCCCCCTCTCTCTCTGTTCTCATCCCTGTCCCATGATCTGCCCCGGGTTTCGCCCCTTCTCTCTCCATGTCCCTCTCTCTGTCCTGGTTCTCGTCCCTTTACCTCACTCTGTCTCAGCCCTTGCCCCTTTACCTCACTCTGTCTCAGCCCTTGCCCCTTTCCCTCACTCTGTCTCGGTTCTCATCTCGTCTGTTTTCGACCCTCTTCCTCTCCATGTCTCAATTCTCATCCCTGTCCTTGGCTCTTGCTCCGTCCTGGTTCTCGTCACTCTGTCTCAGTTCTTGTCTTGTCCCTTGCTCAGTCTTGGTTCTTGTCCCGGTTCTCACTCTGCCCCAGTTCTCATCCTGTTCCGTTGCTCTCTCGTCCCGATTCTCATCACGGCTTTGGTAATCACCCTGTCTCTGTCTTCCCCCTCCCTCCATCTCCTCCCCTAGTCCCTTGCTCTGGCTCTCTCCTCATCCATCTTCCTCACTCTGCCTCGATTCTTGTCTTGGTCCTATTCCCTCTGCCTTGGTTATCATCTCAGTTATCGTCCTGTTCACTCGCTCAGTCTTGGTTCTCGTCCCGGTTCTCACTCTGTCCCAGTTCTCATCCTGTTCCCTTGCTCTCTCTTGGTGCTGGTCTCTGTTCTCGCCCCTGTCCCTTGCTCTGCCTCAATTCTTGACTCTCTTCCTCGGTCTGTCCTGGTTCTCATTCCTTGCTCTGTCTCAGTTCCCGTCTCGTTTCTCACCTTCTCGGTTCTTGTCTCCCCCCTCACCCATTCCTTCCTTTGAGGTCTGCCCTAGAAGAATGCCAGGAGGCGTTCACAGAGGGTGGTACTGTGCAGCCAGTCTCTCTGTCGCATCTTTATAAGCCTGCGGCGTGCACACTTCTTTGTTGGATCTTCGCTCTTGTGTTTGCTTCTTGTAAGTGCTGTTCCAGCCTCACATCTAGGTTATTCAAGTCTTGATCATGTCATGATTTTGTTTAAGTTCCAGAATATTCTAATCCCTATCCCAGCACACATAGGGCAACACAACCATTCATAAACACATTCACACCTATAGACAATTTAGAATCAACAATGTACCTAATCTGCATGTTCTTGGACTAAGGGAGGAAACCAGAGTACCCGGAGAACATGAAATCTCCACACGGTAAGATCCCTGGGAATCAAACCCGGGTTCTTCTTGTTGTGAAATGAGCATGCTATCCACTACACTACCGTACCGCCTTCATGGACAATAAAACCCTTTTATATTAAAACCGTCAATGTTGCATTTGGATACAATTAGCCATGCCTGGCTTCAAGTTTCCACCCCTGCCCAAGCTCGAGAGATTAGTCAAGCCTTTGGTTTTGCACATGCATGACAGGTAGCTGTAAATGGTCTCTCAGTAAAGTTCTGTAGGATAAAATCATGGGGAAGACTGCTAATTTGATAGTTGTCACAAGGAGGGCAAGGTCATTGCAAAAGAGGTAGGCTGTTCACAAGCACATTAATAGAGAGGTGAGAGGAAGGAAAAGATGTGGCGGTGTACAAGTGTACAAGCAATAAGGATAGAGAGAGAATTGTGAAACAAAACCCATTCACAAATGCGAGGGATATTCACAAGGAGTGGACTGCAAGTGGAATCAGTGCTTCAAGAACCACTATGCACAGATGTATGCAGGACATGGGTTTCAGCTGTCGCATTCTGTTTGTCAAGCCACAGTTGAACAATAGACAGCGTGAGAAGTGTCTTGTTTGGGCTACAGACAAAAAAACAAAAAGTGGTCTAAAAATTATGTTTTCTTATAAAAGAAAATTTAGCATTTCTGGAGTAAGAGAGGAGACGCACAGAATCCACGTTGCCTGAGGTCCAGTGTTAAGATTCCACAGGTTTGGGGTGCCTTGTCATCTACTGGTGTTGATCCACTGTGTTTTCTCAGGTCCAAGGTCAACACAACTGTATATCGGGATGTTTTAGAGCACTTCATGCTTCTTGATGTTGACCAACTTTATGGACATGCAGGTTTTATTTTCCAACAGCACTTGCTGTCAGTGCCTAGTTTAAGGACCATGGTATCCCTGTTCTTAATTGGCCAGTTAACTCGCCTGACCTTGTAATGAGAAGAAGATTTGATATGCCAGAACCAACAATGGAGAATAGCTGAAGGCCAGTATCACAGCAACCTGAGCACCTGAGCAGTGCCACAGACTGATTGACTCCAAGCCAGGTCGCATTGCTGCAGTAATTCAGGCCCTGTCTAAGGTCCTGAGCACTCTGGAGAAGGTTTTTATCCAGGATATTATTTTGCATTTCAGTTGGCCAAGATTTCTAAAAATCCTTTCTTTGCATTGGTCTTAAGTAATATTTAAGTAATATCTAATATATGAGATACTGAATTTGGGCTTCATTAATTGTCAATTAGTTGTCAATTATAATAATCCAAATTTAAATAAACACTTGAAATATATCGGTCCATGTGAAATGAATGTATGTATTATACAAGTTTCACTTCTTGAATAGAATTAGTGAAATAAATCAACATATTTAAGAATAAAAGCCTAAAGGAGGGCAAATTAATGGCAATAATGAATGATAATTTGTCTTCATAAAAGGAAATAAGAAAACAGTTTTCAGGAATAGGCGTATTAAACATACATGAAAATTGCCAGACAAGAAAATTAATCTCATGAGGCAAAAATATTAGATTTATTGAGTCAATTAAAGCTATTTGCACCATAAAATATGAATTCGCGCAATTTAATATTTTACAAATGACCAAATATACCCTGCAACCATGGCTGCAAATCTTTGCTTATTAGATACGATTTTTTAAGCAAACCTCAAATGCTAGAGTAAGGCATAAAATGGCTTGAGTCTTCAGATTAAGTTTAGCTGCAGACTGTCAATTGAAAATTGATAATGCAATGTCATCTAGGCTTAATAAGTGTCTGGAGAACACAGAGAGTCTGCAGATCGATTGGGGAACTCATCAGGGGAGCCTAAGGACATGGGACATTGATGAAGCAAATGCTGAGGTATTGATAGGTTTTAGCCAAAGCTGTATCACAGTCATCCTATGGACACTTCTACTAAGCTTTCAGGAGAAAACCTGACCAAGAACAGACTATAACTCTATACTTGAATTTCTTCTTTCTGTCTCTGATAAAATGAATAATTTTTTACTCTGAACGATGCACTGTGTTCCAATTGATAGATGACTTATAGCATAACATTGCAGCAAAGGACAGGATATTCTTTGTTAGGGCAAAATGATGAATACATTTTTCTTCCACAGTGACAATTTCAATTGCCTGGGAGGCACAAATTATTTTAAGGCACTGCTTCCTAATCTCGCTCCTCTTCGTCCCACAGGACTGCATGCATTGTGTTTTTCTACTTTAACAAACCTGACTCCAATCATCAGCTCATTAGCAAGCATTTCATTAGGTTAAATGAGTCTGTTAGAGAAAGGAAACACTGCAAAATGCAATTCATGTTGACTAAAAGGGCAACTTAAAAAAGGGAACTGTACAGAAGTTTTTCTTTAGACAACTGGCATTAAAACACTGCAATTTTATGGGCATAAATAATACATTTTTCCATTATTTACTGTTATTATTACTTTCACTGGTTTGGGGTATGGAGTGCAGCCAGTGTTTTGATTCATTTGACACATGATTAAAAGTAGCAACAGAATAAATCAGAATGTTACAAAATAAAAACCTTAAACTTTATTTTAGTACTAATATTACAGAACAAATTATTACAAATTCACTATACTTTGACATGTTTATGTGGAAATGCAAGCAAGGAAGCATGAGAGGGAAACTGAGACTCAGTGTGAGGTATTTGATTGACAGCTCTGTAAGTGAGACAAGCCTGTGGGTTGCACACACACACACACACACACACACACACACACACACACACACACACACACACACACACACACCACAGCAGAGCACAGCAATATGGTAAGAGAGGTTAAAGTAGCTTCATAGCTGTAGCCCTGTCCGAGGTTTCTATTCATGCCAATTTGTGAATGTGTCAGAAAAGTCTGACAGGCTTTTAACTTCTGCATTCAACCCTAAACAACCTCTAACACACACTCACACTCTTACTCTATGTAAAAAGAAACCCCACATACATATAAGTGTGTGACACTAAAGAAGAAAACATGCGCCATTCAGAGTGGATTCTTTCAATACTAGACTCAGCATCTTCTCACTATAAGAGCTTGCAGGCACTTGAAGCTTTATTAGTAGAATATATATTTACAACAAAGAACAATGTTAGTGAAACCCAGATCCCACAATAACTTAACAGTCAGTTTAGTGTTTGGACTTGTATGAGCTAGTGTATATTCAGTAAGGAGGAAGGAGTAGATGTACAGTAGGTAAGGAATGTATTTTCACAGCACCCCGTATTGACAGAAAAAGCATTCAACAGCATTGTTGACATTTTTCTGGTTTATTAAAAAAGAAAAACTGAAATATCACATGCTCTTAAGTTTTCAGACTCTTTGCTGTAAAAATCATATTTAACTCGGGTGCTGTCCATTTCTTCTGATCTAGACCTTAGTTTGAGTCCAGCTGTGTTTGATTATATTTTGATTGGACTTGATTAGGAAAGCCAAACACCTGTCTACATAAGACCTTACGGCTCACAGTGCATGTCAGAGTTAATGAGAATCATGAGGTCAAAGGAACTAAAGAGTTCAGAGTCAGAATTAAGGCAAGGTTACAAAAAAATCTGATGCACTTATGATTCCTAAGAGCACAGTGGCACTCCATAATCCTGGGATTACCAGAACCCTTCCTAGAGCTGGCTGTCTCGCCAAACTGGGCTATCGGGGGAGAAGAGCTTTGGTGAGCGCGTAAAGGAACCCAAGGATCTCTGTGGCTGAGCTTTAGTGACGCAGATGGGAGAAAGTTGTAGAACGTCAGCGATCACTGTAGCCCACCACCAGTCAGGGTTTTATGGCAGAGTGGCCTGACAGAAGCCTCAGTGTAAGACATGTGAAAAGACACCTGAAGGACTCCAAGATGGTGAGAAATAAGATTTTCTAGCATGATAAGACCAAGATAGAACTTTTAGGCCTTACTTCTGAGTGGTATGTGTGAAGAAAACCAGGCACTGCTTAGCATCTGTCCAATACGGTACCAACAGTGAAACATGGTGGGGGCAGCATCATGCTGTGGGGGTGTTTTCCAGCTGCAGAGACAGGACGACTGTTTACAATCAGGGAAAATCTTCTCCAGAGTGCTCAGGACATTAGACTGGGCCAAAGGTTTACGTTACAACAAGACAATGACTCTAAGCAAACAGTTAAAATAACGAAAGAGTGGCTTCACAATAACTCTGACTGTACTTGAATGGCCCAGCCAGAGCCCTGACATAAAGCTAATTGAGCATCTCTAGCTTTAAAATGGCTGTCCACCAATGTTTATCAACCAACCCGACAGAATGAAGAGGATTTGCAGGAGGAATGGCCAAATCCAGTTTTGACGTATTAGCTCAAAAGGATGCTCCAACTAAATACAAAGTCAAGGGTCTGTATACCTGTTTTACGTTTTTAATATAGAAGCTAATAAATTGTTTTTCTGCCAAAATGGGGTGTGTACATTTAATTAGGAAAAAATTAACTTGGTTGCAATATAACAAAAATTTAAGGGGGTCTGAATACTTAACCTCTGTAGATTTTATTTGCTAAATGACAATTGTAAATGTTAAAAATAAATTCTAGCTAGCCTTTAGTTACACAGAATGTTAGTCAGATCTGAGTACATAATTTTAGATATAAAACTAGTGTTAATTCATATATCCTACCAAGGAAACTTAGGATCAGAACGCAGGGTTAGATATGATACAGCACCCCTGAAGCAAGAAGATTTAATGGTCTTGCTACAGGACACAACAGTGGCAGACTGGTGGCGTGGGGACTTCCAGACTCTCTGGTTCTCCAGGCAGATAACTTCTTATACTTGTATTTATTTGGCAAATTTACATTATAGCTACTGTTTTTTTTTTTTTTCTTTTTAATTTATATCATGGAAGAATACAAGTAATTTCATTGTATGGTGCAGATAATTCCTTTAAACATGGCAACAAACTCTTGAATATTGAATGCTATTTGCAAAATAGTAGATTCTGTTTAGTTAAACATAAGCATAAAGAATAAAAACTTTAGAAAGTCGTGTGTGTCAATGATTATGTTGGGTTGTATATCAGAATTATGGTATCAAAACAGAATCAAGGACTACCAAGCTGCCAATGCTGGGTACTTCAGCAAGGTTCTTGGCCCTCAAAAGTGAGAGCATACAGAGAGTGAGTCACTTTGGATGAAGTCAAATGGCAGATATGCAATTGTATAAGTAGATAACTCTGTATGCTAGTAGGCTTCAAGTCAAATCGGATTCAAATCCAGCTTTCTGTCTTGTTAGTCATTTATGCATTGATAAAATGCATCCTTAGTGTAATAAAATCTAGATCATTTTAAATTTAACGCTTTTTCTTTCCTGCTGTTTTTTTTTTTTTCTGTCATATTTAACCTGTACTTTTCCTTGCTTTACTTACCCTCCAGCTCATTCTCCCTTTTTCTCTGCTGCAACCCTGGGCATGCTGTAGCTGCATTTCCCCTGCTGGGGCTGATTGAATTAGGCTCATGAATAAGAATGCGTGTCTCTTGAGAGCTACCAGCAAAGAACTTTGGCTCTGCTACTAGTATTCAGCCTTTACTTGAGGTAAGCTAGCATGACTACGACATGCGGAAAGCTAAAGGCTAACCTAACAGCTCTGTTGCTCCCTGAGACCAGATTTACATTTCTGGGGAAGGACTAAAGAGCAAAGCTTGCCTACAGGAGACATCTAGCTGAAAGTAAATGGTGGGGTCTTGCATGTATGGTTATGTCTAAAAGAGACGAAATTGCCAAGTGTATTTGTCAATGGATTATATAAAGGTGGTAAAAAGTGAGTCACAAATCTTAGTACAAATACGTATCAATATCAGACTTCAGTATTCTAGAAATTTCTACCTGTTAGGTTGCCAAATACCAACTCGAAATAAAATCATAAAAACCAACACAGGCTGGCAGCTCTGGATGACAGGTGTCCATGAGGAACAGAAAATTTCAGAGCTAGACAATTGGAGAGAGCATGAAAATTCAGGAGCTGCTTCGGGAGCTGCTTCGGATTGGAATGCATCCCTGACAAACAGCTTGAGTCGCTGTTTGACTGTGATGAGGGCACTTACTGAGGGTGTACACACACACACACACACACACAGATCTCTTAGACACCAGTAGGTTGTTTTTGGCCAAACCTCAAACAAGAAATTTACAACACAAACTTTGCTTTGATTCTAGTCAAATACCAGTTATGAAAGATTATGACAAAATGATAGCTTCTAATTGGTTCTTGGCGTCTAGCTTCTAATCGATTCTAATTACATCCAATCTTTTGAAAAAAGATCCTTATGACTCATAGCACGCTGGCTAGATTATAATTAGTAAAATGCCATAAATTAACAAAATATCAAATGATGGTGGGATTAAATTACAAATTACATACTATCCACTTTGCATTTATTTCTAAATTAGTATTTGGGCTTTGGGAGGAAATAAGAGTACCCAGAGGAAACCCACACAAGCACACTGAGAACATGCCAACGACACAAAGGCCCCGGCCCGGGAATTAAACCATGGACCTTTTTGTTTGACTATACTAACAACTACGCCATCGCGCTGCCATTATAATTTTTACTTTATTTCTATTTTAGTACTGTTACTAAAATTTTCTCACCGGTAAATGACATGATGTATTTTAGTGGCTTTATATGTATGCTTTAAGTGCTATCAGGCAACAGTCAAAATGTTTCAATAAGTCCTACTGCACTTTTGATGAAAAAGTCTAGCTATTTATTTATCAAATGTGTTCATTCGTTTGTGTGTTTCTGTTCACTGATTTTAACTCAGTTTGAATCAAGTACTGGTCATAAAGTGAGTTTCTTTTTTGCTATCGTTCTCATCTAATTTCACTAAAAGACCATCATTTTTGCCCAAAGAACAGATTATCTCTAATTCAACATGAGATTGGAGCGGAGATATTCTGCTAGATAGAGAGAGAGAGAGAGAGAGAGAGTCTGTTTCTGTGTGTGTGTGTGTGTGTGTGTGTCTGTGTGTGATGAAAAGCGTCATCTCCCAGGGTTCCTTTCACCACCTGCTCAGACTCAACGAGCTCTTTCATTGCCCAGGGACGAAACACACACACACACACACACCACATATCTATATCCCCGACTGATAACCAATATAGGATCTGGATTTCAAAAGAAACAGGGAAGAAGAAACTGTCACCAAATGATGCATATAGGCTATACAACTGCAAGTTTATGTTCCAGTGTGTGTGTGCATATAAAAATTATCTGTAATACAAGTGTGTAAGTGCAATCCTCTGCTCTGTTGACCTTTTAGTTTGTCATAACAAAAAGCTGAGTGTGACCGCGGCTCATTACGTGGAAACGGAGCACAAGGTTTCTATTTTTTTTTTCTCTCTTGTTCTATTCATGTCTCAGAAAAGAAAAGGACAGACAAGCAGAAAAATAGTTTTATGGTGAGGGAAAATTCGAGAGTGGGTCATATGCTTATTTGCTTGGTGTGTTTGTTATACTCAATGGGATGCAGTTGATTGTGTGTGGAAGCACAAATGAAGATGCCAACACACTACTACAGAGTTTGGTCATTTCACACTACTTTCAATCAAATATATATTCAAAGCAAACACTACAGGCCAAGCACTCAGAAATTCTAGAAAGTTAAATGACCAACAGTGCAACAAAAAATCATTTGGAACTTTAAGGTGGCGAACCTGGAAATGAGAGTATAATAAACACACATCATTGTCAGGGAAAGATCATGAATCTGTACAAATGAAAAAGAGTCCTAGTGAGAAAGAAAAGATGTGCATTTAATTTCCATATAAAGGCTACAACTTATAATAAATGTGTGCAGCTCAGATATTCGCCTGTTGCTACACTAGAAGATGGGATTTCAGCTGCTGGATCAATTGATCATAAATGTTCAGATATTTTCCACATAAAATAACATTTACACTGGGAGGGCAGTAGTGGCTGAAATGGATAAAGTGCAGAGTTGTTGATCGGGAGACCAGGAAGACCTGGGCTCAAGCCCTGCGACTGTCAAGGAAAACCTGGACTCAAGAAGAAAAACATTTCACTATTTGTTGTACTGTGTATAATCATGTATGTGACTAATTAATGTCTTAAATATTAAAGTCAATTTATTTAACATGCAATATTGTTATGGCTTATAATCAAAGCATGATGGTGGGTGTGTCAGTAAATTATCCATAATGGTATAAGCATATAATTATGAAAAAAAAACATCTAAAAGTATTTTATTTATTTTTAAAAATTGTATTTTTAAATTAATGGTATCTACTTTTTTTATTTTATGATGTTAGTTAAATATAACATTGTGTAAACGTTTCTATTACCACTTATTCATAAACAATCAATTTGCATTTGGTTCTCAGGATACTATAAACCAGAGCAATTTCCAGACATCTTGATATAAATGCAAACAAATTAGATTGAGGTTTGTTAAATGTATGTGGTGGTTCATGTGGTTAAAGTGCTGAGTTGTTGATTGGGAGATCAGAAAGACCTGATTCAAGCCTCACCGTGGACAGCCTGCCATTGTTGGGCCCTGGAGCAGGAAGTAAAGACACTTAACTTTTCTTGCTTCATGGCAATTGTATCATAGATGACCTTCAGATCCACAGTCGAACTCTTCAAGATGATTGCAACAGTGTGTATTCAGTATTCCCTTAAATTTTTCACTCTTTGTTAGATTGCAACCATTTGACAAGCTCATTTAGGTGTCTGTTGGAACCTATCCCAGCGCACATAGGGCAAAAGGCAGGGGTGAACCCTGGGCAAGAACATAGATCAAGGTTTGATTCCCTGATTGGCCCTTAATATGCAGCTTTGTGGGAAACCTGTTGTGGGAAATCTTTACATATATAGCGCTAGTTTGAATTCTGTCTGTGTAACCGATCGCAACATTCCTCTCTCTCCCATATTATTTCCTGTCTATTTGCTGTCCTATCCATTATATATAAAAATAAACAAATAAAGCACATGTAAATTTATGTATTCATTAATATAGTCTTATTTTATTATATAAAATATATAGTCTTATTATTTTAATACTTACACAATACAATGAGATATACACTGTCCTCAAGTGGGTTTGCTCACACAGTATTTTTTGTGATGCAACTGTAGTAGTAATGACAGAACACCAGAGTTCTTTTATTACTGCCATGTTTGCTTTACTCTTCAGACAGACATAACCATTTCTCCTGTCAAAAGCTTTTTCTTATGATGCCTCTTTTCATATCTCTCTTTTTGTATGCCAAACCCACAGCTCTGTTGTTTAAATTCTGTTTCATGAGTATGGTTTGTGCTATTATAATATCCTGCTTAAATATGGTGGCTTTTGGGAAATTATGTTTTTGGTTCCTGGCACAACGTTTTGTCCATTAATACTTTTTATATGTACTGTCTTATTTATAACACTTTGTAAACTTGTTTTAAATTCAACAAGCAGTATTTGTAGGCATTTGTAAGCTAGAAATTTTAACTTTTAAAAATACCTACAGTATTTTCCATAAGGTTTATTAAAGCTATGGTGTTTGACCATTAGAATTTCCACCAATATTTCACTCTTCAAATTATTACTTGATCAAAGTAATTCTACATCCTTCATTAATTGTTTTAACAGCAAAACCTCTCTCAGAAAAAAAAATGCCTCACTTTTATTCGCAGTGAGGCTCATTATAAAGAGTCTAGACCTGAGGCTGAAATTAGACCCATGTGGTAGATGTTGACCTCCGGATCCCATGGCTATGCAGGTAGTCCCTGGTTTTATTCTTTTCATGTGTATCCCACCCTGTGCTGCCATGCGTTCTTTTGCCATGTTCGTTTTTCTGTAATTATTTCAATTCTCCCGTATTGAACATGAGTCACGTTCAAACAAAAACGCAGGCTTGTGATTTAAATGATGGATGTGAGCAAGTTCGTCTTATTCAGAGAGGTCATATGCAATAACTCAGGGTAATTACATTAGATCAATGCAAGGGCTAATTCTCCTCATGCAGATATGTCACAAGCTTACACGTCCAGTTTGCAGAAAAACACAAACCAGATGGCTCTGAGAATGATGGAACCTCTCAGCCACTTTTTTAACTAAAAAAAGTGAAACTCAGACGCAGTAATGACAAGAAGTAGTAGTCCCTGTTGTCTGTCTCCTTCCATTCTCAAAATGGTAAAATAATCTTTTCTGGTCTTCCAAAGCAAATATTAATTTCTGGGTGGAAGTTGCTAAAAGGATAGGGAATAAAAAGAAAATCTACCCAGTTTGGAGTATAGATTTACATGTAAAACTGAGAATTTTTGAAGATTTTTGTGCTGAAGTTGTTAACTTCTAAATTATTTCATTTAAGCCCTTTATTGAAATGAAAGCACGATGGACATCACAGCAAAAATCAAATGTCAGCTGGATAGAAATATGGACTGTGTTAGGGACTGTGTACTCAACCTCTTTAGTTTTTAACATTTGATAACTACCAAATCAGTGAACACGATGATTTCAACACACATATACTCAACCATATGGGCAATTTACAATCACCAGTCAACCTAACATATATGTTTCTGCACTGTAGGAAGAAAAAGGAGTACCTGGAGTAAAGCTACACAAGTACAGGTATAGGTACAACATGCAAACTCTACACAGAAAGGCCCCTGCCTGGGAATCAAATCTTACATACTGTTACATGCAGTTTCAGTATTTGGCAGTCACTCTTATTGACTTACATTTCATCTCAATTTGTATATCTGAGCAATTGTGGGTTAAGGGCCTTGCTCAAGGGCCCACAGTAGTTGCTTGGCGGAGGTGGGAATCAAACAGCTGTCTTTATGGTATGAGGCCAACACCTTAACAACTAAGCCACCACTTCCCATATCTTTCTTTGAGACAGCAGTGCTAACCACTAAGCCACCATGCTGCCCAGCAGTATCAATATAAATAATACAAATATCTTCTTTTGCAGAACCCAGCTATTAGGGTTCCACAAGCCAGTGCATTCTTAGTGCCAGTCCCAAGCACTGATAAATGGGGAGGGTTGCATTAGGAAGGGCTTCCAGCGTAAAACTAGGCCAAATCAAATATGCGAATCAAAAATAAGAAACTCATACCGTATTGGTCGCGGCCCGGGTTAACAACGACCGCCACATGTACTGTTAGCCAACAGGGTACTGGTGGAAATTGGGCTACTGTTGGCCA
>JAOTRA010069584.1:0-14416 GCA_026260255.1 Pseudolaguvia tuberculata | reverse complement strand
TGCTGGGATAGGCGCAGCAGACCCCCGTGACCCTGGATTCGGGAATAAGCGGGTAAGAAGATGAATGAATGAATGTTGCCCTAGGCCTATACCAAGCGTGTCTTCTCTGATTTTGGATTGACTTTTAATGAATGACTTTTTGGATTTTGAACTGGTTTAGGATTTTGGATTGCCCTTCATTATTGACCTAATAAAGACTTTGACTACTGCAATATGAATCCGGTTGATACTTACACACGCACAACACCCCCGTCGTCACAGACTGTGTGATTTTGTTATACAAGGCTATTTTCTGCTAGATAAATTGAATTAGGCAGGACTTTGGAAGTTATGGCAAGTCTATGAAATCAGCATAAGCCATCTGATTACCCTTACCTTACACCAGAAAAGTAATTTTCACCACTTTGTTGTTCCCATGTTAAGCATGGAATATCCTTGTCATGTCAAATTTCATAATGGGGCTTAATGCCTCCTATTACAGAAAGAAACTTTTAGAAAAAACAAGATATTTATTTATTTCTATTCAAGGCTGGTAAAACAATACATTCTGCAAATTGTTAGTTTGTGAGGCGATTCACAATTCATTCTCATTCTCATTCATTTATCCTCTATCCAGGTTATTCCCTAATTTTACTGGAGCCTATCCCAGGGCTAAATCCTTGACAGGTCGCCAGTCTATCGCAGGGCCACACAACAACCACACTAACATGGGATTTTTTTATCCTATTTTTATTACCAATTCAGGATCACCAGTCATCCTAATGTACATGTTTTTGGAGTGAGGGAGGAAACCAGAATACAAGGAGAACACGGGGAGTACATTCAAACTCTGAACAGAAAGACCCCCTGCCAGATGCACTGCCAAACTAGGATGGAATTTCTTAAAAGTACTTAACCAAGCTCCACACTCCGAGATTAGACGAGATTCTCAGAATAGTAAAGCAGTAAGTGAATTTTCATTCATTCATTGGGTCTGTTGCGCCATCCCAGCACACATATGGCAAGAGGTAGGGCCACACATAGACAAACAACCATTCACACACACATTCGCTCCTATGAACAATTTAGAATCACCATTTGACATAATCTGCATGTTTTTGGACTGTGGGAGGAAACCCATGCAAGCGCGGGGGGAACAATTAAGTGAATTTCAGTTTTGTGCACAAACAAATAAATTTCTCTTGATTGGCAGTCAAATGGTCAGATAAACTGCAACAATCATCAAAATATAACCCAATCATGACCAAACTTGTGGTAAACACTATAGTCTCTCATTTACCAACAAAAATGACCACAGTAGAGAGTGCAAAGCAAAGCGATAATCTTCTCTAAAAGCTCTGCTAAACACTTTAAGTTAGAAATTTTGTTTCCATTTAGGAAGTTACTGCAGGGACAAATTTGATTGATTGATTGATTGATTGGCATTAGCATCAATAAATTGTAGTAAATAGTATGAAGAAAAATTGACAGAGCTTAACAATTCAAATTGTACTCTACTGAAACCCTAAATAGTAAGACTTGATTTTTAGACCTCCGATAATAAGTCGTAAAAAATATTCTTTATTATCGTTAAGACCTAACTGATCCTAACTTTTTGGACTGGTGGAGGGCGAAGAGAGTTTGGTTTTCCACAAGTACAGTTTCACTAGCCTTACTTCAGCCGCCTCTGTTTTGTATGTGCCTTTTTTTCGTTTCTGCACCACCTTTCCAGTGAGTTCAACCACAGAACAAACATGTTTATTATCTTATAAACATTTACTAATACGTTATAGTCTCTTATGTACCAACAAAAGTGATCACAATTATCAATCTGCATTACTACATATACCAACAAAACATTACTATGCAAAATAATGGAACCCTTCTGCTTATAGTTCCTGTTTCAGGGGCATCCATGCAAATTTACAGATTAGACCCTTCTACAAATGCTAATATATTTTTGCTACCTAAATTAATATTTATACTACTGATAATCAAAAACATAAACTAAACTATACAGAAAATTTGTTTGGTTAAAACAAATAGCTTTTTTATAACAAAATGTTTTCATCTTTACCACACAATATACTTTATAGCACAGTGAAATTTTTCCTCACATAGTAAGTTGGGGTCAGAGCGCAAGGTCAGCTATGATCCAGCACCCTTGGAGCAACAGTGGCTGGCTGACAGTGGAGTTTAAACTTAGATAAAAGGTATTCCGGTCTTCCAGTGCCTATGAAGCCGCCATTTGAGCCATATTTACTAACCCTTAAAATGTTGTTTACAATTTACAATAAATACAACTAATTCAGTCATTACATCCTTCATATAATTATCCTTAAGTCAATATTAACTGCATCAATTACCACTGTCATATTGCCTCTTTTCCCCCTTATACAAAGTATGCTTCTTGTATAAATGAGCAAAAGCATGAGTAAACACTTCTAGTTTACATTCTTGGATCACTTGTCATTAAACCCACATTAACCTTTACCTCAATTCTCTCTGACACAATCATTATAGCAGGAGGAAAATGTTGTCTAATGACTCTAAACTGTCAATGGGACTGGGTTTATTTTTACACTGGATTTTACACATTTTAAGAATACACATGCACCCTGATTAAAGACAATATTGTTCAGAAAATTAGGATAACATATAAATGCTAGCAAAAGAGAACACCATAAATATGCCCACTATAGTGTGAAGGTGAACAGATAAATAAAAATACAGCAAAGCTAATTTAAATCTATGTTATAAATCTATGTAAAATCTGGTGGGTTTTTTTTTTGCAGTACCATGCACTATTGATAATGTACTTTTTGAAACCAGCTGGCAGAGCATTCAGCTATATACAAAGTGCAAAACACTACTCGAAACACTGCTGACATTGTCCTTAGATCAGCTTTTCTCAAAACCACTGCAGGGTGAAGATCATATTAAACTGGTAGAAAAAAGGTTCAATGTCATTTACGATCTAGTATTTATAATGACTTTTTGTGGGTTTTAAACACCCTGCTTACCTGATAGGACCAGGTTGTATTCCCGGGCAGGAGTCATTCTATGGGAAGTTTGCATGTTCTCCCTGTGTTTACTCCGGGTTCTCCGGTTTCCTTTCACAATCCATAAATATGTATGTTAGGTTATTGCCCATAGATGTGTGTGTCAGTGGTCCTTTGATTGTTTGGCGACTTGCTCAGAGTGTCTCCCCCTGCCCCTTGCTCTTTGGAGAGCTGGGTTAGGAGCCAGCAGACCCCTGTGACCCCAACTTTGGTGCACATACATCCAAAAAAAATTCTGACGAACAAATTCACAACACAAGGCAGAAAGGAAGAGTCAAAATACAGGCAAGGCTCATAGACCAGAATGGCAAAAAACAGATATAAACGTTTAGTATGTCACATAGCAGAACAATACTTCACACTATGAAGCCGTACCAGAAGTAATATATTTCACACAATAATGCTGCATATAGGGCGGTGTGGTGACATAATGGTTAGCATGATTGCCTCACAGCAAAAAAGTCCCGGGTTTGATTCTCGCACAAGGGATCTTTCTGTGCAGAGTTCTCTCTGCACTTGCATGGGTTTTCTGTGAGTGGTTTTGTCCCACAGTCTAACATCAGGTTGTCTGGTAATTCTAATTGCCCATAGGATTAAGTGACCGTGTGGTTGGGTTCTGGACTTACAACCTTTTTACGGCGATGAACTGGCGACTTGTCCAGGGTTTACCCCTGCCTCTCGCCCTATGTCCACTGACATAAGCTCCAGCAGAACCCTGTGACCCCAAATGTCTAGAGTGCACACTGAATATAATGCATTACGCTGTCAATATTTATAGGCAGACTGTTCGCCTATTGTCCCTAAAAATTCATGGAAAAAGCCAGGAATGCTGTTTCCCCTACTCTGCAAAGTGCTCAGTTGCTTGCACTCCAGAGCATGTCGGGCAAAATGAAGGGAAGCTTCATTCAGTTAGTTGATCTATTTGTGTTTTTCATTTAAAATAATAATGTGAAATTGATAATAAAAATAAGTGTGCAATATGTAAACTGCCCCTAATTGAGCTTAAAGGTTACATTGTTATAGCTGTATATTTCACCACATATTGTACTATTTAATTATTACATTCTGTACTTTGAATTTGAATATGGAAGGCATGAAACTGGGTGCGATTTTCTGTTTCTTGTATTGTCTAATAAGGTGCTGTTTCCAATTTATTCTCTGCCTTATACACCCGCTCCCTGTGTGTGTGTGTGTGTGTCTTACCCAGGTTGAGGTGCAGTGCAAGTCTTCCTTTATGAAGCTCCAGGGTTATGTAATCGCCTCTTTGACCCTCTCCGTGCAGCAGCACCCCATTGGCTTGCCTGCTTCTAAAGCGAACCGAGATCACGTTCTTCACTGTGCTGGTCGATTTTTGATTAAAGCGATACAATAAAGCACTGTGCCCATCGAAGTCTGCCACATCTGACTCTGAAAAGCAAATAAACCATCAGAGAGGTGAGAAGCACTTGGAAATAACTGACAGCAGTGTTTCTATTTCTGTGGTTCTCAAACTGAGGAGGCGCTGAGAGGGTGGGGGCACAGAAAGGCTAGTGTGAAGTCAGCAGATTTTTATAGCAAAAAAATAAGCTGTTGCATTGATAATGGCCCCTTTTATTACAATTCTTTGCCCCGCTAGTTATAATACACTGCCCCCTTCCAAATTTTTATGCACGGCCTACTTTATTGTAAATGTGCACCCATCTTATTATAACCCTGCCCCATTATTTTATGCCCTGTCCATTTTGTCCCTTTTCTCCCACCATTATAATACCCAATTGTTTTACCGCTCATTATAACGGCCTGCCCACCATATTATATTCATTCAATATAGTCCTCTTCTTACCTGCTTGTTCCCTAATTCGGGTCACGGGCATATGCTATAGCCCATCTCAGAGCACATAGGGCGAGAGGCAGGGCCACACATAGACAAACTACCACTCACACACACATTCACTCCTATGGTCAATTCAGACTCACCAATCAACCTAATGAAGAAAAGGAAAGGAAACCGGAGTACCCAGAAAGAACTGGAGAAACCTACACAAGAGCAGGGAGAACATGCAAACTCCGCACAGAAAGATCCCCAACCCGGGAATCGAACCCAGGCCTTCTTGTTGTAAAACGATTGTGTTAACCACTATGCCACCGTCCTGGCCACCATATTATATAAAAATGGGAAATGCTAGATTAGAGGAACATTCTGCAAATCTTCCATAAAATTTCCATAAAAACATTTCAAAACAAATCCAAAGAGTATGTTCTAAACATGTTCTGTTGAAGAAAAACAAATGGAAAGCTGGGTAGCTGAACCAATGTGGCAAATAATGTCTGGCCTTAGAAGTTGAAGTGGAGACCTAGTGATTAGGTTATGTGTAATCCCAGGAGTTCCTGCTCGGCTTTCTGAATGAAAGTGTCTGTCTGCTAACATTCCGTAAATGTAAAATAATTAACATGGACACATCATTTGGGCTAGTTCTGAAGTGCTTGCAATTTCCGTTGGCTATTGGAAAAAGCTTTTGGTTGTTGGTTTTGTTTTGTATTAGGAAATAAACCTCTTTACAGCCCTAAGAATGAATCAAATACTTCAACCTCTTTGGCTGTCATCGGCTTGACGTGCAATCATTACCCTGTCTTTTTTTTTTTTTTTGGTTGAACTGTACAGATGAAAGCAAAAAGACTATCTACCACAGCCTTGAGAGAGTGTCGTCAGTCATTTCCACACAGTCACGCTTGACTTGAAAAAAATTTACGCTTAGTGAAGTCAAGAAAGGAAATAAAAGGACACCAAAAATTTCCAACAGCTGCAAACGGTCACTTAGGACTGTATCAAAAAAGGAGGTGAGTGGTGAATACATGGACTGCACAATCCTTCTTCAGACAACATAGATTTCACACATGACTGCACATGAAAGTTATATATAAAAAGAAACTTATGCTTAAAGAGTCCAGACTTGCGGCTATGCAAATTAATATTCTTTTTAACATGGAACTTCTTAGACTATATAAACAAAAATATAGGAACCCCTCACCATCCATGTGTGTTCTTTAAACTTGTTTTAAACTTTCTCCTATACTAAAGTCTGTGTCTTGACATATGTTCTAAGTGCATTCATGTGTTTAGTTGGAGTGGCTTTGTACGGTGGGTGGGGAAGTGTTTATTGGTTAAGGTGTTGAACTGCTAATTGAAAAGATTGTATTGTTGTAAGGACTGTGACGCCTGGAGAGGGTGGACCGCCTGGAGAGGGTGCCCTCGCCTGAATATTGATGGAGTGTTTCGTGGCTTTGGTAATAGGGTGGGCGTGGCGTGGGCTCCCTATATAAGCAAGAGGTTCCTGTGAGTTCAATGCTTCGAAGTATTGTTGCCTCAGGTCTTTATCAAGCACTGTGTTTCGAATTGACTTTTATACTTGGATTTATGAACTTTGGATTTTGGACTTTGACTTGGCTTTTGGATTACGATTTGGATTTTGGCTACCCTGTGTACTTCCCTGCTTTCCCCGTTAATAAACTACCCTGACTACTGCATTATGGATCCGGCTAACCCCTCTGGGCCATACTTACAACAGAATACTTTGCATATTACGGAACCAGCAGAGATCAGGATTCTGGAAGACCTCCTAGCGCACTGAACTTTCAAGTGCGAACCCTTCAGGTCCTACAAGGGCCGGTAAACGCGCTCTCTACGCCTGCGGCGGCGTCTTCTGTACCACCTCTACCAGCACCCATGGCTGCTAACCCTGCTTCTTTGCCCGACAAATACAACAGCGACCCTGATAGGTGCCGCAGCTTCATCCATCAATGCCGGATGTTTTTCTTCGAACAACCTCATAGATTCCCCTCTAAGAGTAAGAGGGGAATCTATTTCACCTTTTTAATATCCTTACTCTCAGAACGCGCATTAAACTGGGGTGCTGCGGTGTGGGAGACTGACGAGAGATTGCGGACTGAATGTGTCCAGCCTGGACAGAGCCGGACACTAAGGCGTTCAAAGTATTAACGCATAAGTTTACCGTAGTGCCCACTCTCGTCCACCCGGACCCTACAGTTCCTTTCCTGGTGGAGGTAGACGTTAGCAACAGTGGTATTGGAGCAGTCTTGTGCCAAAAGCAGGGTTCACCTCCCAAGCTTCACCCTTGCGCCTACTTGTCTCGCAAGCTCACACCGGCTGAAACTAACTACGATGTAGGGAACAAGGAGCTATTAGCCATTAAGGAGGCACTGTTGGAGTGGCGACACTGGTTAGAAGGGAGTGCACAACGGTTTTCAGTCCTAACTGACCACCGCAAGGTGGAATATATAAAGGGGGCGCATTGGCTGAATGTGCAACAAGCACACTGGGCATTGTTCTTCCCGATTTACCTTTACTGTCACTTACAGACCAGGGACAGAGAGAACAGTAAAGCTGATGCTCTCTCCCGCAGGTACGACCCACCTAATCGCGAGTATAGTAGTGGCACCGTTGTTGTGGGACCTGGCGGAAAAGATCTGTGAAGCCAGCGTGCGCACTCCTCCACGAGGGGACTGGCCAGAGGGTAAGGTCTTTGTCCTACCTGAGTTTCGCCAGCGTTTAATGTTGTGGGTACACACTTCCCTGAATTCAAGGTATCTGGGCGTTCGGAGGACCCTAGAGCTGTTCAAAGGCACATATTGGTGGCCGCGTATGCAGGAGGAGGTGAGAGACTTTGTGAGATCTTGTACTGAGTGCACACAAACTAAGACACCGAGACACTTACGCGAGGGCCTCCTACATTCATTACCTGTTCCCCAGCGTCCCTAGTCCCATCTAGCTATTGACTTTATGACTAATCTTCCACTTTCCAATGGGCACACGGCAGTATTAATGGTGGTGGATTGTTTCTCGCAGTCCTGCCGCTTAATCACCCTAAAGTGGTTACCCACCACAGTTCAGACTGCTAACCAGTTAATCCATCATGTTTTCAGAATTTTCAGGCTGGCGGAGTATATTGTATCAGACAGAGGACCCCAGTTCACGTCAAAAGTCTGGTCGGCATTTTGCAAGCACCTGGACATAAACGTGAGCCTCACTTCCGGCTACCAACCACAGTTGAACGGACAGGCGGAGCGCATGAACCAAGAATTGAGTCACTACCATGGATCCGCCTGACCCCTCTGGGCCCTCCTTATCACAATTGTATACACTCTTGATAACAGAGTGTACCAAATTCTGTGAATGTAAACGAGTGAAACACACACTAACCGCTATCAGGCTAGAGTTATGGATTAAGTAATGGATTAATACCTAAACAAAATATGGTTGAGATTAAACAAAGTAGTACATCTTTGTTTAAATGACCAAAAATACAATACTGCGTATGTTTTTTTAAAAAAACATATACATTTTATACAAACATATATATTTTTAAAAAACTTTTTTATTTTACTGTTTTTATTCTCCATAAAATTAGATTCCAAGTCTATTCTATTCTATTCTATTCTATTCTATTCTATTCTATTCTATCCCGCTTGTTAAAATTAAAAAAAGAAAGTAACTTGATGTGGTAAGTAAATTTTAAGTGTTTTGCAAGCAATTATTAATATCAACTGTTCAGTGTGTACCCCTGCCTTGAGGTTTATTTAGGCTGAGATAGGCTCCAGCAGACCCTGTGACCCTAAATTAGAAAATAAGAGATTTAATGAATGAATGAATGAATGAATATATGGTTATAATTTCACTGATTCAGCTAAAATAATTGAATAATTATTCACGAATGATTTAGGTAAAAGTAAGATACTCTTCTATGCTTAACATTTTTGTGCCAGGAGACATATCTAGATAATAAAGGGTCGTTGTTAATTATTTGTATGTAAAACCCATTTTTATGTGATTAAGTCACACAACAATGTGTGTGTGGTTCTTACTATAACTGCAGCCATAGATCTCCAGTCTGAGCCCTAGTCCTCCTGTGGGGTTTCCTTCCAGGGGTAGAAGTCGCAGAAATCGAGTCTTGATAGAGTGGAGGAGCTTGTGCTGGACCACTGTGTCTGTGTCCGTGTTCCCTGAAAACATCTGCACATACGGATATTTCCCTATGACACATGATTCATAAAACAAACTTAACAACCAGCACATAAATGACCAGAAATATCTTAGAGTCTTGCCTTTGAATGAAACTGGCTGATTATTAGTGTAACAATAGAGAGGGCACTGGTGCATTTGATCAGTTGCTTGTTTTTGCACCTTCTTTTCCAAACAAAAGTAATGATGCAATTAACTCAAATGACTTTTATGACTCGTTCTCCCCATGCACTGGGAAGGCTTGTCCTTGCGGTCATTTATTTTTGCCCAAATCTATACATAGCAAATACCTAACATTAGTATGTAGTTTCCTTTTTGGGGAACTAATTAATGTTTTAACCTGCAGGTTTTTTTCTCAGTAACCATAAAACAAGTACTTGGTAACAACAATTAATTTAGAAGCCTAGTGGTGAGGTGTTAATTGAAAGATCGGGTTTGATTTCCAGGTTGCCAGTGCTGTGCCCCTGAGCAAGGCCTTTAGCCCCAATTGCTTAGTTGTAAAAAAAAAAAAAAACATATTAATGTAAGTTCCTCTGTATAACAGTAACTGCCAAAATACCATGTAAAAATTACCTACAAAGAAAATATTTCAATGGTTAGGTATAGGTTTACATTTTTATTACTAAAAGCTAATGGTTTCAAAATGTTTTGGAGCTTAAAATGTTTACCTGGCTAAATTACCATTTGCACAAATAGTTTTTAGGGAATCTGTAATAAAGAAAGATATCACATCTTAAAGGTCACAGCAGAGAGAATGAAAGTACGAGTGAAACTGCCTGCATTAGATTTAGCACAGAAATGATTGCTGTCATGTTTGTTCCCCACGCAGTAATTTCAACAACCAAGTCCCAAATAAACTGAATGTGGGAGAAAAGATTGGAACGTTGGTAACACTGTAGGAGGGTGTAAATGAACCAGGTTTGGGCTCTATTATCTTGGCATACTGGGGAGGTCATTACGAAAGCGACAAGTCTTGAAATAACTCTTCTTCATCATCTCTGCCAAGTGAAAAATATTTTTTGAAGGGCAAAAAATTAGTGGGGGAGAGTGGACAGAGAAGGAAAATGGGAAACAAAGACAGAGAGAGAGAAAGAGAGAGAAAGAGGAACTATTAGAGGTAGAGAAGAAACAAGTTCACCAAAAAGGGCAGATAAATGTATATTAATCACACTAAATATCTCAAATCACAGTTAGTACAACTGGGCTGAGGATTTTTTGTTGTATTGTGGCCTAAGGTGCTCAAAAAATATGCACTCTTATGAAACCTGGGAATTAAAGCTAGAAATTTTAGAGGAAAGAAAGACGTCCATGTTGCTACGAATGAAAAATCCAATTGTGAATCGATAAAGAAAAAAAATAATTTTGACATAAATAATTAATTAATTAATTTTCTTTCCTGCTTATTCCCTAATTTGGGGTCACGGGGTCGCTGGAGCCTATCCCACCTCCCATAGAGTGAGAGGGGGAGTACACGCTAGATGGATCGCCAGTCCATCACAGGGCAAACATAGACAAACACGACACACACACACTCACACATACATTCACTCATATAGACAATTTGGACTGAAGTACCTGAAAACCCATGCAAGCGTGGAGGGAAACTCCACACAGAAAGACCCCCAGCCTGGGAATCGAACCCGAACCTTCTCATTGTGAGGAGACTGTGCTAACCACTATGCCACCACGTCGCCCACATAGTTATTATTATTTTTTTTTTATATACATATACAATACCAACCCAGACATTAGGGTTTCACAAGCCAGTGCATTCTTAATGCCGGTCCAAAGCTCGAATAAATGGGGAGGGTTGCGTTAGGAAGGGTACCCAGCATAAAACTGTGCCAAATCAAATATGCGGGTTACAACTAAGAATCTCATACCGGATCGGTTAACAACGGCCGCCACATGTACTGTTAGCCAACAGGGTACCGGTGGAAATTGGGCTACTGAGGAAGACGTTTACAGAAATGGCAGGCTAAGGAGAAGTGTAGGAGAGTGGAGGTTTGGGTGGGTACTTTAAAATGTTGGTACTATGACTGGTAAAGGAAGAGAGTTAGCTGACATGATGGAGCGTAGAAAGGTGGATGTGTTCAGGAGACCAGGTGGAAAGGCAGTAAGGCCAGGAACATTGTTGGTGAATTTAAACTATTTTATCATGTTGTAGAAGGAAAGAGAAATGTGTGTGGTGATGGATATTATAAGATGAAAGGATGCTCTGTTTAAGTAGGCCTAGATGTGGATTTCAGTATAAGTAAATATGTGTCACCTATAAAAACCTTGAGACTTCTGGGGAAATGTTTCACTAGATTGTGTAAGGTGACTGTGGGGGTTTGTATTCATTCAGTTCTTATAATATTAATGAGATCAGACACTAATGTTGAGGAGGTTTGGGATGTACTCAGTCAGAGTTCTGTGTAGGACAGAAAATCTACAACTGCTAACCCTAACCTTAACCCTAACCTCATTCTAGTTCGTAAAAGGGATGAGTGGAACACACCCAAGGGCTATTATGAATATCTGGTCATGCTCTACAGCCTCTGCAACACCCCTGTGGTATTTTAATGTTTTAAAAACGACATCTTTTCAGGATCTTATTAATGTTTGTGTGGTCGCTTACATAGATGACATCCTTCCTTACTCCTGGGACCACGCCCAATACGATAGTCAGAACAGTGCTTCAGCGCCTGTTACAACACAACCTACTTGTAAAAACTTAGAGAAAGTTGCCTTGGACTATACAGCTGAGCAAATAAGGGCTTAAAGGCTTTGCTTATGGGCCCAACAGAGGCAATTAGGTGGTGCTAGAAATTGAACTTCGATCTTCCAATTAACAGTTCGATACTACATAACTGAAAAAGACATTATTTAAAATCTGGATCTTTTTAAAACAATGTAATGCTGAAAGCCAATTACGAACACGACATGACATAGCCATGAAGTATATATGACTGTATGATTAATATCGACACATCTCATAGCAGTCTGGAGTGCATTCCACTTCGAATATAAAATTAACAGGATTACGAATCTAGAAAAATACAAAGAAAGGTCTATCTTAAAACAGTCAGAGCGAATGATCCATAAACATGATTTTGATTTGATTGACCTTTTAAGAGTGTGTTAATGGGATCTGTCACTGCATGATAAATGGGCCAAGCCACGCTATCTGCTCCAGCTGAAGTTCCTGTCTGTCAATGGCATCGATTTGAGTGGGTGCTGACTTGGACACCAAAACCTCGTTATGTGAGATGTAGAAGGGCTGGTCTGTGCAGAAATCCATAGTGTAAATCCTTTAAAAAAAAAAATAAAAATTCAGAATAACAGCTTGCAGCGCGGTGGCGTAGTGGTTAGCATGGTTGCCTCACCACAAGAAGGTCAAGGGTTCAATTTGCACTTGGGTGGGTTTCCTCTGGGTACTCTGGTTTCCTCCCACCATACAAAAACGTGTACATCAGGTTGATTGGTGAGTCAAAATTGCCCATAGGAGTGAATGTGTGTTAGTGGCTGTTTGTTCAGGTTGTATCCCTGCCTTTCACCCTATGTGCACTGGAATAGTCTCCAGCGGACCGATGTAACCCTGAATTATGGAGTAAGCGGGTAAGAAGATGAATGAATGAATGAAAGAAAGAAATAATGAATAATCGCTACAGTCAATCATTCAAAGTTAAAAGTTAGGATGGTATTTAATTCGAGCATAAATATCAGAAGATGACAGTTTAGTGACTGTTTAATCACTTTTGTAATTAAAAATTGTCTAGAAATTTTGTCACAAAGAGTGTCACAAATTGTAGGCTAAGGTTTGATGCAACTGCAGACAACTTGGAAACAAAAAAACAATTTGGAAGTTGTAAGACAGTGGCTAATCGTAAATATTTGAAGATACCAATACAGAGTCCATAGGAGAGCTGCCTCAATCATAAAGGACCCCTCACACCCACAACAAGGACTGTTCACACTTCTCCCCTCTGGCAGGAGGTACAGGAGTGTGAAGTGTAGTTCCAGACTGAGGAACTCTTTCCATCTGCCATCAAACTCCTCAAAAGCTCTCAGGAGTCTATAAAAACAGACTACACCCTTGCACATTGACTATTGCACTACTGTCTACACTATCACTGTATTTATTCATGTTCAATTGCACATCCATATTTAATAGCTGTATTGGTAGCAACTGTCAAGATCTCGGTAGTCTTTTTGCCCAATTTCATTCATTCTCTGCCAAATTTGCACATCATAGGTATAACACAAACTTAAATTTATTTATTTATTTGAGTTTACTCTTATTTTATGCCCTTTATTTATTAGTTTTCTTACTTTTTTACCCTAAATTTCTGTTTACTTTTGGCATTCGGTGAGGACAGAAAAAGTAAGAATTTCATTGTACAGGGAAACCTTTACTTTACTGTACACATGACAATTAACACTTTAAACCTTGAACCTTGATTGTGGTTTGATTCCCAACACCAACCCCCACTGCTAGGCACCTGAGTAAGGTTCTTTACCTTCAATTGCTCAGTTATATAACAAAGAATAAAGTAATTTGCTTAATATAAGGGTCTATACCAAATGCCATGAATAACTCAGCCATTAGGGTTGCACAAGCCAGTGCATTCTTAGTGTCGGTCCCAAGCTCGGATAAATGGGGAGGGTTGCATTAGGAAGGGCATCCAGCGTAAAACTGCGCCAAATCAAATATGCGGATCACAAATAAGAAACTCATACCGGATCGGTCGCGGCCCGGGTTAACAACGGCCGCCACATGTACTGTTCGCTGACAGGGTACCGGTGGAAATTGGGCTACTGTTGGCCAAAGCAGGGGGAGGAGAGGAGGAAGACGTCTACAGAGACGGCAGGCGAAGGAGAAGTGGCGGAGAATGAAGGTTTGGGTGGGTTCTTTAAATGTTGGTACTATGACTGGTAAAGAGAGAGAGTTAGCTAACATGATGGAGCGTAGAAAGGTGGATGTGTTGTGTGTTCAGGAGACCAGGTGGAAAGGCAGACAGGCCAGTGGTGGATTTAAACTGTTTTATCATGGTGAAGATGGAAAGAAAATGGTGTAGGTGTAATCCTGAATAAGGAGTACATTGAAAGAGTTGTGGAGGTGAAGAGGGTGTCTGATAGGGTGATGAATGTGAGGCTGGAAGTTGAGGGTGTGATGATAAATATTATAAGTGCTTATGCGCCACAAGTAGGTTGGGAGACGGAGGAAAAGGAAATATTCTGGAGTGAGTTAGATGGAGTGGTAGAGTGTATGTAGCTAGACATGAAAGATTGGTAATAGAAGCAGATTTCAATGGTCATGTTGGTGAAGGGAACAGAGGTGATGAGGATGTGATGGGTAGGTATGGCTTTAAAGAGA
>JAOTRA010069583.1:0-28628 GCA_026260255.1 Pseudolaguvia tuberculata | reverse complement strand
AGACCAAAGAGGAGGTTTATGGATGTGGTGAAGGAAGATATGCAGGTAGTTGGGGTGAAAGAGGCAGATATAGCGGACAGGGGAGTGTGGAGAAGATTGATCTGCTGTGACGACCCCTAATTGGAGCAGCCGAAAGGAGAAGAAGGAAAAGAAGAAGAAGAAGAAATATAGTGGTCTACATCTAACAGTCACAAACTCCAGTGACGTTGAGTAGCATTCAACAGTTCTTAGACTGTTCTGTCTTGATGTTAATTTAATGACCTCCGGAACTCCCGAAAAAATACAGTGCAAACTTGCGCAGTGGTGATATTTCTTTGGGTCGAATTGATTTGACTCCTTTGAATTTAGAGACTGCTGTGTTTGTTTCTACGGAGACTGTACTGTCTCAGCGACAGAGTTCCGGAAGCCATTGAACTAACCAGGCTAACCTAAAGCACAGAATGGTGTATGGAGATGGAGACCATTATAATTCCCTCCACTTTTATTGTCAGTTCATTTCTATTGGTCTGTGTTTATGTTGTTGTTGTCTGTGTATATCCTGCACTTGTTCTGTGTCTGCTGCACTCATTTTGTCCTTTTTGTAGCACTATGGTCCTGGGGAAAGCGGTGCGGTGGCGTAGTGAATAGCATGGACGCCTCACAACAAGAAGGTCTCGGGTTCGATTCCCGGCTCGGAGATCTTTCTGTGCGGAGTTTGCATCGGTTTTCTCCGGGTATTCCGGTTTTCTCAAACAGTCCAAAAACATGCAGATTTGGTTGATTGGTTATTTTCTAAATTGTTCATAAGAGTGAATGTGTGTGAGTGGTTGTCTATGTGTTGCCCTGAGATGGACTGGTAACCTGTCCAGTGTGTACCCTCGCCTCTCACCCCATGTGAGCTGGGATAGACACCAGCAGACTCCTGTGACCCTGTGAGGCGACCATGCTAATCACAACGCCACCAGGCAGCCTTTAAAATTACATATATTTTGTAAAAAATATCTCACATTAGTCTCACATTAAAACTCACAATAATTAATGGCAGATGTATTCGCCCCCCTGATTGTGTATTCCCCCGTCATGTCTAGAGTTTTTGATCTTGTCTCGTCTGGTAAATCTGGAAATCTTGAATCTTGTGGGTTTTTTTTTTTTTTAATTATTATTATTATTAAGAATAAATGGACTGCTTTACACCACCAATCTTGCTTTTGGGTGTGTTCCTTATCCCCAATCCAAGTCGCCCCTCCCTTTCTGACAAGCTATAGTTGTAAGACAGGACACTTATTTCTGGTGAGCATGTCTGAAACCATAAGCTGGAACTGCATGTTGGCTCATATAAATAGCTCTGTTTGAGACAGTCCTGGCTCTATTTAGCCTTTCATTCCAACTGAAGATAATATATGTAAATAAATTGTGAATGATTTTTTGGTAAAAACTACATAAAATACTTTATGAACTCAAAAGTGAACACTGCACAGAAACTTGGAGTTCTGTCTCTGATATTATATATGAGGTCTGGAATTTGCATGTTGTGCTTGGGAACTGGGGCTTGTTCAAGCAAAATGCTAAGGAATTCTTTCTTTTTTTCTTTTGCTCTACCCCCCACCCCTCTCCTTTTATTCCTGGACCTTTATTTTGCCTTACATCACCATTTTCTCTCTACCCTTTCAGACTGATCCTTATTTACTATGAACCAGCAGCACGATTCATTCAACAGCAACTCTAACCACTTCAACTCGGCTAATGCCATGGCAAACCCCCTCGCTGGCATGACCATCAACGACCATCACAATGGGGAGCATATTGAGAATGGCATCAGTCTAATGAAAGGTAAAGTATCTACTGGGATGTTTTGGGATTTTTTTTTCCAATATTAAAGTTTATTAAAGGTTTGAGTATTCCTTGCGCTATAAAAAGTCTGTGGTATAATCCATTGTCATGAGTCTAATTAAGTCCATTTGAATCTTGTGGTATGTCTGGGCTCGGTTTACAGTCTGAAAGCTAAATAAAAAAGGACAATTGTCTCTGAAGGAGCATTGTTTATATTGTAAATATAATGACAGTAAAGGTGATTCCACTGTGACTCGTACGTATGAGTATACTATATTTATGTATGAGAAATATAAATAGTCTCAAGCAACAAGGCTTCATTGCATCATTAGTGAGCCGGTCGCCGCATATTATACAGAACGGGTTCTAGTGTGTGGGAATCACCATATACATATTTCAAGTCTAATATTGTCTGTTGAAAGTTGTGGACTGTCTTTCACTATTCACTATTTCATTTGAAAGTATAAGATTATTCTGACTCAGAAAATAAATAAAAAGGACCCAGGTTCAATTCCTGGGCAAGGGCTTTTCTGTGTGTTTTATTCATGCTTAGGTGGGCTCATTCCAGGTACTCCGGTTACTTTCCATAGTCCAAAATCATGTAAAATGGGTATGGGAATTATTCAGACTATTCAGATTGCTAAAATCGTTTACGTTTATTTTATTCCTCATTAATGTACACACAGCACCCCATAGTGACAGAAAGTTTGACATTTTTGCTGATTTATTAAAAATATTCAGACCTTTTACTCAGTATTTAGTATAAGCACTCGTTTGATCTAATCCAGCCATGAGTCTTTTTGGGAAAGATGCAACACGTTTTTCACACATTGATTTGGGGATCCTCTGCCATACCTCCTTGCATATCCTTTCCAGTTCTGCCAGGTTGGATGGTAAATGTTGGTGAACAGCCGTTTTTAGGTCTCTCAAGAGATGCTTCAATGGGTTTAAGTTTGGGCTCTTGCTTGGCCATTCAAGAACAGTTAGTTGTTGTGAAGCCACTCTATGTGCTTAGGGTCATTGTCTTGTTGGAATGTAAAGCTTCACCTCAGTCTGAGGTCCTGAGCACACTGTAGAAGGTTTTAGTTCAGGATATCCCTGTACTTGGCTGCATTCATCTTTTCCGCGATCAGTTCTTCTGTCCCTGCAGGAAAAAAAAAACACCCCTTCATTATGATGCTGCAACCATCATGCTTCACTGTATTGGACAGGTGATGCGCAGTGCCTAGTTTTCTCCAGACATACCGCTTATAATTAAGGTGTTTTTTCATGTGTCTTGCACTGAGAAGAGGCTCTCTTCGGGCCACTCTGCAATAAAGCCCCACTTGTGAAGGGCTGCAGTGATGGTTGACTTTCTACAATTTTCTCCCATCTCCTGACTTGGCCATTATGGAGGCTTAGGAACTTTAAGTTCAGTAAAAGTTTGGCCAGATCTGTGCTTTGCCACAATTCTGTCTCTGAGCTCTTTAGGCAGTTCATATAGTGTCATAGCAAAGGGTCTGAATACAGAGGACCATGTGATATTTCAATTTTTCTTTTTTAATAAATCTGCAAATTCTGTGTTTTTCTGTCAATATGGGGTGCTGTGTGTACATTAATGAGGAAAAATTTACTTAAATGATAGCAAATGGCTGCAATATAACAAAGAGTGAAAAATTTAAGGGGATCTGAATACTTTCATAAGGTTGATTAGTGATTTTAAATTCTCCATAGGAGTGAGTGTGAGATGAACTGATAACCAAAGTGTACCCCTCCAATCTTTTGCCTTCATAAAGATTAGCTCCAGCAGACCTCTGTGACATAGAGTTAAAGCTTTATACAGAATGTAAAATGCCATATCCTTTATGTAATCCTAATGTTAAGACCTTTCAAAGCACTATTCATTTCTTACTTTGCATTGGAATACAGCTGATGTGTCAGTGGATTTCTGTTGTCTTTTTGTATTTATTCTTTTCACATAACGACAACAAGACCTCAGTCTAGGCATTGCAACTATAATTCATTCTATAATCCTGACATCTGCATCTATTGCAAACTCTGTACTTGTAATGTAGTACATAATACTAATTTAGCCTTGCTATAACCATGTTTGTGTTGTGTATGTGTGTGTAAAAATGGCCTTACTTTTAAAAAAACAGACAATATCCTAAGTGGCTCTCAGCCCACTTAATAAATAGACAAGGTCTGACTTTTAACCATTCTATCAATTGCTAACTAAGGCTGTTTAAATTCTACTTATATTTTATTATTTTAAAAAGCTTGTGAGTATGATTTTTTTATATTACTTTAATTCCAAAATAAAGTTTATCCCTAATGACATACGGTGAGGTAAAATTCCCTAAAACCATGACAGAAAGAGACCTATAGATTACCTAGATTATAACAGTATGTGCAGCATTTTAGCGAAATATGTCAATGAGAGTCCTGAATTAACACTGGTTGGAGAAAAATAATGCTTGGGGACTATCCTGTTTTTGACTGAGGAGCCAGACCAATGAATATCTTTGTGTGACGTCTGTCAGGATATACTCCTCAATGGGTGAGCTAAAGTGAGCGAAATTATTCCATGACCGGTAAAGATGAGAATTAATGTGGTTTAAACAGACGCTCTATTTAGAAACCGTCCAGTTCCATTTGAAAAACATCCCAAAGTATTTTGACTGATCAGATTTATGTCTCAAATTCATTTCAGAGGGCATTTACACGTCGTCTTTCCACAATCAGATATACATCATGAAGTGACAGGTGTAAAAAGGACCCTTTTTGTTTCATTTCTGTAACTAAAGTTATGATTTTTGAACCAGGCAAATTTGAATAAAAGCCAGATGCTACTAATTTCTAATCGTTTATTTAGTGTTAAAATCCAATGTTGTTATGATCAACATAGTCTATAGTCAGCGTATCATTTAAAGGTAGATCTTTTCGTTTCAACTTAATGACTATTGACTCAGGCGGAGAAGGTAAAATGTGGAAAAACAAAGAGTGATGTAGTCATGGTACTGAAGGATAGCTTTCGTTTATGTGCCAACTCTATGAATAATACCCTCCCTTGTGTTATTGAAATTCAAATGCTGTAAACACTCTCTGTTCATTTTCTTTAAACACAGTAGCGTGTGGCCTAGCTTTTTCCAGTTTATAGCCCTTGCTAGTGCATACTTTCTCCCTTTTACCTTACTGACTGCCATGACCTCAATTAGCACATATGTAACCTTTACACAACAAAGTATTTGTTGAGGTATACAAATTCGAGTGTATACTCTAAAAATGTATTTAATAAGCAAACATTCTAAAACAGCCTGTCATTCTTGACAGTGAATTAAAACTGATCATTTCAACATCATTTTATTGCTTCTTATATCTTTCTTAGATGTGTGTAAATAACTATAACTCTTCTGCTATGAAATGGATAGCGCCCCCCTTGGTGAGGTGACCTAGCATAGAATTCTGCCTTTTCGTTTTAGCAGAATCTTTTAATTTCCCCATTCATAATGTAGTAGTAATGAGTATTTTGTGGAAAAAATTGTAATAAAATTTTCATCATTGGTATACCTCAACTGAGGGACAAAATGAGGAAAAAATCCAGAAAATCACATTGATTTTTAAAGAATTTATTTGCTGTAATGGCCCAGGTGCAAACAAAGCAGCAGACCCGAGGGGACTCAGTGAGGGCCAAAGGGACCCGAGGGGACTCAGTAAGGGCCAAAGGGACCCGCAGGGGGCACTGAAGAGACCAAAGGGGACACTGAAGGGACCAAAGGGGACACTAAGGTGACACTGAGTGGACCAAGGAGACTGCAGGAGATTCTGGAGGGACGGTGAGGGACCTTGGAGGGACCGAGAGACACACAACAGGAGACACCAAAGACACAGACAACAGTTCTCGGGACGACGAAGACTCAGTGAGGCCGGACGAAGACTCAACGAAGGAGGACGAAGACTTAGATGCAGACGCTGTCGCGGGCTCAGATGCAGACGCTGTCGCGGGCTCAGATGCAGACGCTGTCGCGGGCTCAGGCGTGGGCGCTGAGGGCTCAGGCGTGGGCGCTGAGGGCTCAGGCGTGGGCGCTGACGGCTCAGGCGCTGACGTCGCTTTTCTCCGAAGAGAATGACCCAGAGCGAGAACCCCGAATCCGAATCGCTGTCTGGGCCCCAGCTGAACATCCAGGACCCGTGACACCAAGCGGGGTCGCAGCCCTGGGACAGCCTCATTAACTTCATAACAATCGGTGTCCTCCACATAGCCGCGAATGCGGCCCACCTTAACCGGTGTGATCTCCTCAGTGTCGGGAGTGAAAAGCCTCAGGAGCCAGGAGAGGAGGAAGTCGTGGTCCCAGTTAAGCCGCAGATTAATATCCCACACCGCGGCCAATGCTTCTAACGCTCTTCCCTCCAAACGCACCTATAGGGGTCTCCATTAAACTTCCCCAATGCTTCAACGGGAGAAGGCAGGGCTATCGAGCACGCAGGCAGTGGAGCTAGTGGGGGGGCCAGTGCAGACAGAACACTCCCCCGTATGAGTACCGCTGAATCCTTAAAAGGTGCATTATTCTGTGCTGTTGTAGTTAAGGTAAGAGCGCGTACCTGATTCTGTAAACCTTGGATGATCTGAGCTTGGGAGTTCAGTGCAAAAGGTAGATCATCCAAAGTCCGGATCTCCGCTGGATTCTGTAACGGCCCAGGTGCAAACAAAGCAGCAGAATCCATATTGCAGAGTTTATAGTCTAATTTATTAGGGAAAGGAATAGGGAAGGCATATAAGTCCATAGCAGAATCCAGAAAAGTAGTCATAAACAAAGCTGAAGGTCAAAAATCCAAAGAACAATCCAATAGGTACAAAAATGTTTAGCAAGGCCTAGGGCAACAATACTTCACAATTAGACCACCTGTTTATATAGGCAGCCCACGCCCACTTAACTCAACCAGGAAGTAGATTCCTAGAATTCGTGCGAGGGCTCCCTCTGCAGGCGGTCCTCCCAAGGCATAGTCCTTACATTTGCAAATGTTGGTGGAAAATAAGTATAAACAAAAGTTCATCTCAATACTTAATTATAAACCCTTTGTTGGCAATGACAGAGGTCAAACATTTTCTGTAAGTCTTCACAAGGTTTTCACACACTGTTGCAGGTATTTTGGCTCATTCCTCCATTCAAATCTCCTCTAGAGCAGTGATAATTTGGGGCTGTTGCTGGGCAACACAGACTTTCAACTCCCTCCAAAAACTTTCTATGGGGTTGAGATCTGGAGACTGGCTAGGACATTGAAATGTCACTACTTCATTACCTAGGTGGTGTGTTTGGGATCATTGTCATGCTGAAAGACCCAGCATCTTCAATGCCCTTGCTAATGTAAGAAGGTTTTCACTCGAAATCTCGTGATCCATGGCCCCAATGTTTTCACCACCATGCTTCACACTAGGTATGGTGCAACTCTGTTGCAACTTTGGATGCAACTCAGCATTCTTTCTCCTCCAAGTAGTTTTTACCAAAAATTTTGTCCTATCTGACCAGGTGACATTCTCCCAATCCTCTTCTGAGGATTATCCAAATGCTCTCTAGCAAACTTCAGATGGGCCTGGATATGTACTGGCTTAAGCAGGGGTAGACATCTGGCACTGCAGGATTTGAGTCTCTGGCGGCGTAGTGTGTTGCTCATTTGTTGCCTTTGTTACTTTGGTCCCAGCTCTCAGCAGGTAATTCACTTGGTCCCCCTTGTTGTGGTGGGATTTTGCTCACCATTCTTGTAATCATTTTGACCCCACAGGGTGAGATACTGCATGGTGCCCAAGATCGAGGGAGATTATTTTGCAGATTCAGTCTTTCCAGCCTGCAAGTCTACAATTTGACTGCTCTGCAATGGACTAGCGATCTGTCCAGGGTGTGCCCCTGCCTCTAAAGTCCTTATTTCCTAAAGTCCTCACTATTGCAGGCTGTAACTGTGGAGATGTCAGTGGTGGACTGGTTCCCAGTTAGTTTATCTTTACTGTTAAATTGGAACCGTGCATTGGTCCTTTTATAAGGGAGGGGAGGTAGGCTGACCACTGTCACTAAGAGCTTTCTTATAAGGAGGCTCTCCTTCCATGCTGTCTGAAATACTAACAATCCTGTTTGCAGCCATTTCTGTTCTTTTTTTCTGGTGCTGTGTTAGAGACTGTGTATGATCATTAAAACACAGTGCGAGCTTTATTTCTTTAACGAATTATCTGTTAGCTTTTCTAATGCAGAGTAGATTCTAGATAATCCTATTCTAGAGTTCCATGGGATCTGACGACCCAATCTTAGTAGATAAATCTGGGAGAAGGTTAATAAAACTTTAGGTTATAAGTGAGAATGTATGTTTAATGTGATAACGTGGGGCTACGTGTGCATTCTGATTATGCCATATTTTAGATGAAACAAGACAGTGATCTGAGATTATTTCACACTGTGGTTTAATTAACCACATTGTGGTTTAATAATTTTCTTTATTTATGCTGAAGGATAATATCAAATCTAATGTGTGATCTGCGTTATGTGTGGGTCCTATAACACACTGATTGACTCCCACTGAGTCGAGTATATACAGAAATGCCATCCCCAGCGGGGGATATATATTTTCAAAATGAATAATAAAATCCCCCAAAATTAATACTCTATCCACAGAGGCTACCAGGTTCGATACGAAATTTGCTAATTCACCAGGAAATTCAGAGTACAGTCCTGGTGGTCTGTACATAATAATTAGGGGAATCGACTGACTCAGCTTATTGTTTGCCGCTGTATATATTAACTTTACTATAAAGAATTTCAAATGTATTAAAATTATATCTTTTTTTTGTATAACTATTAAACTGTTATTATAAATAAAGGCTACATCTCCACCTATACCAGTTAGATGAGGTTGCTGTATGTACCTGTATGCTGGAGGACTCGCCTCACTAGACAGTCATTGATTAACTAGACCTGTCCTAAGACTATGGGCACAAATAGACAAACAACCACTAATGAGGCGTAGGGCGACTCTATCGTGTATGAAGGGTTTGCAGGTATGCTATATGCTGGTTTCAGGTTTTTTAGGGAGTTCTGTTTTTGATCACTAAAACACAATTATGTAATGTTTCAAGTATTATGAATTTTAATTGAACCAGAGGTACAATACAATAACATACAATTCAATGCAATACAATGCAATCTCATCACATATTTGCATGTAAATTTTTTCCTTATTCATTTCCTTAGCAAAAATAAATTATTGTTAAAATCAATAATTATTAACAAAGAGCTGCACTTTACTGTCAATCAGGTTAAATAAAAATTTGCAATCTTAAAATGTAAAAATGTCTTACCATTTAAATAAGAATGAATGTATGTTCATTTTCATATTTATTTTAGTTTTACTTGAATTTTAACTGTAAGGACAATGCTTAAGGACTTAATTATTAGACAACCCAGCAAATAAAGTCCCTTGTATCTACATAGTGACTCAAACTTGTGTTAGGGCTTTATTTGCTTTCCCATGTGAACAAAAAACAAAATCAACACATAGCCAAAAGTGAGTACACTCCTAATAGGAAATGTGCAAATTTGGTCCACTACCTTACCGCTTTTGGAGTTCACAAGCGCTTCACATGTTAACACTGGAATCCTCTTTCGCTTCGCCATGATGACATCAAGGAGTTGGTTGGAGACCTTGCTTTCCTACACTTTCTGGATGCCCCACAGATATGGTTTAGATTTGGAAACATGCTTGGCCAGGCCATCATTTTTACCCTCAGCTTCTTTAGCAAGGCAATGGTCGTCTTGGAGGTGTGTTTGCAGGCTTTCTTGTGCATCATCTTTAGAAGAGGCTTCCTTCTGGGATGACAGCCATGCAGATAAATTTGATGCAGTGTGTTTGATGCAGACTTTTATTTGCTGGGACAGCAAATTTACACTGTTACACAAACTGTACATTCACTACTTTATATTGTTGCTTTAATTTCAATAAATTACCGTATTTTTTGGACTATAAGCTGCTACTTTATTCCTAGGTTTTAAACAATGCGGCTTATACAAAGGTGCGGCTATTCTGAGGATTTTTCTTGCACTGCTAGGGGTGCTCTAACCGGAATTAGAATCAAAAATAAGAGACGAAGAATCAATGCAAAGAAAAATAGACTATGCTACTTTTTCTTTAGCAGATAGAACACGCACGACAAATTATTAACTGATAATTATTTTTAAATCATCATGGAAACCACACGAAGAAGTGACAAGTGGTGAAGTCTTTCACAAAAACTGTCCGCATGTGAAAAGCATCCGTTTCTGATCTGTCAGTGGATCCTAACAGCGTGGACTGCTGTGAATGAATCCACTATCACCAACGGGTTTTGCTATGCAAACAGAGCGGCACACCTTCAGAGCGAACTTCACCGGAGGATGACCGTGACATGGAGAGCAAGACTGATGGAGACAGATGTGATGAAGTGCTTATGAGACTGTTTAACTCCGACACTGAAGAAGACGACTTCGTGGGTTTCAGAAAAGATTAAAGTGAATCGGTAAATAAATACTGGTTATTTTCTCTTGGTTCTGTTCAGTTTCAATCAGCAAAGTTGCTGCCGTGTTCAAAAGAATCTGTTCGGGCACATACATGTACATTTTTAGTACCAAATCGTTCTGTACATGCAGTAAATATCTTATTTTTCATCTGCGGCTTATAGCCCAGTGCGGCTTGTATATCTTTTTTTTGTTTGTTTGTTTTTTGTTTTTGTTTTTCTTAAAAAACAGAGCGAATACGGCTTATATACAGGTGCGCTCTTTAGTCCAGAAAATACGGTAATTAAATTTTTAATAACAATGACTTTAGTGTTTTCACTTAAAGATAAATATTTACCTGAAATGTAAGGTGTCTACTCACTTCTGTGGCATACTGTATATATGAGATCAAAATTCCTATGGAATTATTAAATTCTATTATTCAAATCTTCTTTGTTGAGGTTTTACAGAACAAGAGGTAATTGAAGAACCAGCTTTAACCCACAAGCTTCCTCAAAATGACACTGCCTCTATTAATGAGGAGGATAAAGGTAGTAAAAATACTAAATAATTAATTTCTTACTGCTTATTGTGTTTATTATTCTAACATTTATTTGAACGTAACATTCTATAATTCTTATATTTGACTTAAATGTTGGAATAACATACAATCAGTTTTAAAGCTTATTACAACCTAAACCTAATTGTGTGCTGTATTTTAACATAATTCCTAATACTTATGTCATGTTTTGTTCAAGATAATGATAAAATCGCCACTATATAGCCAAAAGTATTAGGATTTTCAACTGTCACATCCCTATCTGTTTTTAACTACTACAGAGCTCAGAAGATTTGTGTGTAGAGGCATTGTGATGCTGATACACAATGTTTTTTGTTTACATGTTGTGCTGGTAATGTGTCCACAAACCTTTGGCCATGTAGTATTTCACGAGTTATGACTTTCTGCCCTGAGAGTTAACTTACAGCTAATGTTAATGTTGACTAATAAAAGGGTCTTGATTGTTGTCTAATAGAGAATTATGTACATCCTTCAGAGGCATATGGAGAACCTCATCCAGCAGCTGCTCCTGCTGATTCAAATGGGCAGAGTGGTAGGCGCCACCAAGCACTGATTGTTGCCTTTCATGTGTTTTGCTTTCTTGCTGGAATGCTAGTGTTTGCTTTGGCCAATTATACTAGATACAATGTTTTGTCTTTGCGTTGCTTGTTGGGCAGCTATATGTATTACAGCCTGTTTTGCTCTCCTAAATATTGTGCTTTAATATCAAAGCAATGATGTTCACATATTTACACTCTTATTTGGAAGATTTTTCCTCATTGTCTTGCTCTAGCTGCTGCAATTATTATATCATATAAATAATGAGCATTCTCAACAACAGCTGCTTAGCATGTCATAACATTTGTTGAAAAAATATTCTTTTACCTGCAATAGAACAATTATTTTGTATGCTTAACCACAATATTTTATATTTACATTGTTGTATTTTCTGGCAGCTTTTGGATGCCTTGCATTAAAACCAGGGAAACTTGCAGCTACTTTCCCTTTCCCAGTTTTCAGTTTTTTTTACTGGCTTACATTAATCAGAAATTAGTTCTAATACCTGCTTGTCTCTTTCCTCTTATGAATATGTATCATTTTTACATAAGCAATAGGACCCACAGGTATGTCTTTAACTGATAACTGTTGTTTAATTGTTTTATAGATTGAATTGTATTAAATAGATTACGTATTATACATTTTCCCAACCTAGTAGCAGAGGTGCACTAACCCCATTTTAATTGATTGCTCAATATTATATTATTATAATGTTAATTATAATATAATGTAATGTGATGTGTTTTGTTGTGAACTATTGTTACAAGCTCTCATACACTACTTGTAAACTACTGAAACTATAAAATATAGCAAATGTCTTTTTAGTATAAATTTTTATAGGTAAACATTCCTATTTACCATTTAAATATGCTTGTGCAGTCATGCTGAAAAGAAATGTTCCCGATCCTTCATTCAGTGTTTTCATTTATCAGCTTCTACACCAACTAATATAAACGAGACTTTAATAAAATAACATATATTTTAGATATTCTCCTGAAAAGGAGATTCATAATCAAGTTTTCTCATTCCCCAACATTTGGACATTTTTTCTCTCTTTTTTGTTGGCAGTAACACCTGATTATCACTTTGAAACGAAGTTGGTGAATGAAGCTAGCAAATAATTAGGCTACCTTAATAACTAAGGTTATTTTGTTTGAAAATCTATATTATATCAAATACAAATAGGATATCAGTAAGATTATTATTTTTTTAATTTAATGGAATTGTTAATGTAGCCAGTCTAAATGCTGGGGCGGGTCAGAGTACCCCAGACCCCAGATGTAGACCATCCAGACAGATTGGCCACATTTATCATTTCATAATTGCATTGCATAATCTAAAATAAATTAAACCATTTCAGTCTTTCATTTGAATCTGCTGTTGTTTATTGCAAGACCAGCCAACTTCTACAATGCTCATTATTACCAAAATAAGCTTAATTGATGGTGTACATTATGACTTTACCTCACAGAATGCATCAATCTTTGCGACTCTTGGTTTGAAAGTTAACCTAGCCACAGTATAGGTTTTGTTTGTACTTTTCAACTCTTATGTGTATTTGTATTAATTCAAGTATTAGGGCTAGTGAAATAATTGTTTCATAATACCATTGTATATTTACAACAGTGGCTCAGATTGGTTGGACATTTACTAAACAGCAATTATAAGTTTTGTCCTTCTTGTATTTATGGTGCCTTGAGCAGCTAGAGAGTTTCATTAGTTAAGGAATTTTAAAAAATGCTTTGCCATGAACTGAATGCAAATGCAACAATATTTCCAAATGTAGCAGCTGTCTTTGCTTCAGGGGTACATAGTGAAGACTGGAAAGATATGGGGACTCGAGGCTTTATAGACAAGAGTATACCAGAAGAAGATGAAGAAGAACATTTTCTGATGATCACCTCAAGTAACTCATCTAAGCATCTACACCACCAACTGGTCAGCCCTGATCGCATCAGAAGCCTATCCCTGGAGAGTGACATTCTCGTGTCCTTTTTAGTCCGCAGTGAAGCACTAGAAGATCTTACAGCTGTTGGGGATAAGAATAGAGAACGTGAGATGGGCTCTGTTTCTGAAGAATTTCTTCCAAAAAAATCCTGCTCTGACATCAATGAGACATGTCATACCATTAAACAGCAAATTGAGATAGATAAGCAAAATATGACACAATTTGAAGATAAAGCTACACCTAGTCTGGACACCTTGCATTGTCGCAGTGGTGATTTATTTGTAGATTCAAGTTTTGAGTATATCCAAGAAAATACTTCACCAGATCAGGCCTCTTTCACGATAAAAGAACACATACAGGAAGATAATCCTGATAATCATTTAGAAAAAGAAGTCTGCTCACCTTTGAGGGAATCAAGTGGTTCTCCAGTCACTTCCTACGGTTCACCAAGTAGAAAATCTCGTGTACCTGTATCTCAGTTTAAAGGTCTGTGATGTCTTGTTCACTGAAATCCCAGCCAAGTCACTCTTCATTTATTTTCCACCTTTGCATTTTAGAGCTTTTTTGATCTATTCTGCATTGCCCTTTTATCTATAAAGCTGTTCAGCAAAATAAAACTGAGCATTGAAGAAAATTGCCTGTTGCCCCACAAAAGTCTAATTTTTTAAGCTTTAATATAGCTTTTGTTACTCTGTCATGCTTTGATCTTTGTTGGTAGTAATGTGGCGTGTTTTTGTGCTGATGGACAAAGACCACATTTGCTAGCCACATTTCCAGAAATCCCTATTTAGCATGTCACAGCTGCATGAATTTGATTGTGTAGTCTTGTGATTACTGCTACATTGTTATTAAAACAGATCTACTCATGAGCACTTAAAAAAAAAAATCTAATACAGGAAAAGTAGTTTCTTTAGCAGCAAAAGCATGTAAGTTCCCTGAGGTACATGTGCTTTATTCAGCGTGAAATATATTTTAACAAATTGTTTTTTCTTCTCTGTCGCAGCTCAAGTCAAGACTGACAGTGACACTGAGAAACGGGTGAGAATTTTTTTTCTTTCTAAAATTGTTTTTGTTGAGGATAAATTACTCATTTATCTACACTGTCCCCTCACAACAAGCAGGTTCGATTCCAAGCTGGGGTCTTTCTTTGCATGCATGTTTTTTTCCCACAGTCCAAACACATGTACATTTGGTTGATTGGTTATTGTAAATTTCCCATTGCAGTGAGTGTGTCTGGCTGTTTGACTATGTGTGTCCCTGTGATGGACTGGTGACTTGTACAGGATGTTTCCCTGCCTCTCGCCCTATGTGCGCTGGGACAGGCTCCAACAGACCCCCATGACCCAGAATTAAAAGTGGGTTAGATGATTAATGAATAAATTAAATAGTTTTGAGTCATTCATTACCATTTTATGACAGTCAAATTACCTATTGCCAAAGCTAGACTATGCTCCCAAAAACAATCTTTACCCTGGTGAAAAATTGTGCACATTCTTTTGGTGTTTTACCAGCAGGGACTGGTCCAAGGGATAGTGTGTAAACTGATGCGGCACGGTGGCATAGTAATTAGCATGGTCACCTCAGAACAAGAAGGTCACAGGTTCGATTGACAGGCCGGGGAACACTTTCTGTGCAGAGTTTGCATGTTCTTCCCATTTTTGCATTGGTTTCCTCTGGGTACTCCAGTTTCATCCCATAGTCCAAAAAGCCCATAGGAGTGAATGTGTGTGTGACTGGTTGTTTGTCTATGTGTGCCCTGTGATGGACTGGCGACCTGTCCAGAGTGTACCCCTGCTTCTTTCCCTATGTGCGCTGAAATAGGCTCCGGCAGACCCCCGTATCCCTAATTAGGGAATAACCAGGTAAGAAAATTAATTAATAAAATTCTCCCTTAATTAAATAATTTACTGACAAGTTACAGTTACTGCTGCATGTAAGTGGTAAACAATTTAAGTAATTTTGCCCTAAAATAGCTGATTATATACAGCAGTTTTGGACACCTTACAATCATAGCCACAGTCTAAAATGTTATAATTGCAAGTAAAATAATGAAATATCTGAACTAGCCAGTAGGAGTTTATCAAGTACATACCTATCATTTGGCAAATACACTTATCCAAATTCATAAATTCATTCATCTTCTTACCCGCTTATTCCCGAATCCGGGGTCATGGGGGTCTGCTGCGCCTATCCCAGCACGCGTAGGGCGAGAGGCGGGGGGTATACCCTGGAAGGGTCGCCAGTACATTTCAGGGCAACACATAGACAAACAACCATTCACACACACATTCACTCCTATGGACAATTTAGAATCATCAATCGACCTAATCTGCATGTTTTTGGTCTGTGGGAGAAAACACGGGGAGAACATAAACTCCGCACAGAAAGATCCCGCCCGGGATTCAAACCCGGGAACTTATCAAAATTGACTTGTCCAATTTTTAATAGCTGAGCAGTTAAAAGTTGCTCAGGAGTCCAACAGTGCAAACTTGGTGCTGTTAAGGCTTGAGCCCACAACTTTCCAATTACTGGTTCCAAACCTTAACTACAGAAAAACTACATTTTCATATTTATACTAAAATTTTAAAAATCTGAAAAATCTGGGAGACAAAAATATTTTCATTTGTGTATCATTTTGAACAAATCTTTCACAAATTAGCATTACCGTAATTGAAGAATTTTATGTAGAGATCATTTTCTGGTAAACTTACTGGAAAAAACTTGATATGAAATCATCTACAAACCTCATTCCAAAAATGTACAGTGTACAAATTGTGAATAAAAACAGAATGCAATGAAGAGGAAGTTTTAAATTTCAATATTTTATTCATAATAAAATATAGATAACATATCAAATGTTGAAAGTGAAACATTTTGAAATGTCTTTCCAAATATGCTCATTTTGGATTTTACAAGAAAGAGCCTATCAGAGTTGCAGTGTCTCTTGCTGTGGCAAAAATATCAGAAAGGAGTTTCTCAGAGAGAAATGGCAAAGAGTTGGAAGTTATCATCATCTACAGTGCATAATATCATCCAACAAAATCTGTCCGTAAGGGTAAAGGCCGGAAGACCATACTGGATGCCTGTGATCTTCGGGCCCTTAGAGGGCAGTGCATCACATACAGGAATGCTACTGTAATGGAAATCACAACATAGGCTCAGGAAACATCGTCATTGAACACAATCCACTGTGCCATTCTGTTGGCAGATAAAACTCTATAGGTCAAAAAACAAGCCATATCTAAACATGATCCAGAAGAGCAGGCATTTTCTCTGGGCCAAGGCTCATTTAAAACGGACTGTGGCAAAGTGAACAACTGTTCTGTCGTCAGACAAATCTAAATTTTTATTTCTTTTTGGGAAACTGATGCCATCATCCGGACAAAGACAACCCAAGTTGTTTCTTCAGAAAACGCTGATGGTATGGGGTTGCATAAGTGCGTGTGGTATGGGCAGCTTACACATTTGGAAAGGCACCATTAATGCTGAAAGGTATATCCAAATTATAGAACAGCATATGCTCCCACCCATACGTCCTCTCTTTCAGGGAAGACCTTGCATTGTCCAACATGGCAATGCCAGACCACATAGTGCATTAATTACAACATCATGGCTACGTAGGAGAAGGATCCGGGTACTGAAATGGCCAGCCTGCAGTCCAGATCTTTCACCCATAGAAAACATTTGGTGCATCATAAAAAGGAAGAAACGACAAAAAAGACGTAAGACAGTTGGACAACTAGAAACAGGTATTAGACAGGAATGGGACAACATTCCTATTACTAAACTTGAGCAACTTGTCTCCTCAGTCCCCAGACGTTTGCAGACTGTTATAAGAAGAAGAGGGTAATCTACACAGTGGTAAACATTGCCTTGTTTCAACTTTTTGGAGATGTGTTGATGCCATGAAATAAAAAATTAAAAAACTTAATTTTCCCTAAAAATGATAGTTTCTCAGTTTAGACATTTCATATGTCATCTGTGTTGTATTTTGAATAAAATATTGAAAATTGAAACTTCCACATTGCATTCTGTTTTTATTCACAATTTGTTCAGTGTCCCAATGATCATTGCTAAGGTTGTGGTTGAGCACAAGCTGTTTAAGTGGGTATAGATTCTTTTTCTGCAGTGTTTATCTGTATTTTACAGGCTCCAGGTAGCAGGCCTTATGCTGCTGGCACAAAGATTCCAGCAATGACTCCTCCTCAATCAGGTCAGAGACTCTCAGGCCTGTAGACTTGTTGTGTTGTATAATATTTATATTGTTTAATGATTATAATTTGGAAGTTCTATGTTGTCTTTTACTGTGTTACTGTAAAATGAATTGGATGATGTATGTATAAATATTTTGATTATACAACATAAAATAAGTTGATTAAAAATTGTCTTCAGAAATGTCAGGTGCAAATGTCTGACAAATGATCAGTCAGTATCAGTCTTTAGGTTAGTCTTTATATTTTGGACCATTTAATCTCTATTAAATGAAACTTTCAGAGACATGATCATTCACCAAAAGTCAGTGTACAGGTTTACCATTAATTAGGGTAGGAACCAAGAGTTCATAGTTAAATCTAAATAAATCTTATTATCATTTTGTGTCTTAATGCATTATTTACTTTTTAATGCCATACCAGCATTGAGGTATGGCATTAAAATATTTTCATGACTATTACACACTAGTACTTCACTTAATATACAGTAGTTTAAATAAACTAAATCTATAATAGATCATTTAATTTAAACATCAATTGACAAATAGTTTGTAAATCTAATAATGAGCAAAATGATGGGCATAGTGGCCATGCATATTCAAGTTCTCAAATGGTAATACTTGTCTAAGTCTAAATCAAGATTGAAACAACTGTTTTTTGTTTATTTTGATTGAATACAGTGAAAGTGGATCCAAAGAAACAAGTGAAAAATGATAAAGGTAAAACAAAAACTAAAATTTGTATTATGTCATCAACATTTTCTTTCCTGTTGCACTAAATGTTGGGTATCAATACTGAGTAATTTTTGATGGAGTATTACATACGTTGATGAAGAGGAAATCCTTTTTTTTTTTTTTTTTTCAGTATTTTAAGAATAATCTGTAAAAACAGAAATTTTATTAGAAATCATGCAATTTCTATTATAATCTATACATAAATCTACCATTTCTATTGTTTTATCCTCCTAGAATCTCCTAAAACCCCTGAGGCAAGTGGCCAAAGTAGCCCTGGTACACCTAAGTCGCCTGCCAGCAAATCTCTAAGTGGTAAAGCCCCAGTAGGAAAGGATATGAAGAAGGTGGCAGTGATTCGCTCCACCCCCAAATCCCCTGGTTCCATGAAGAACCGTTCTCCAGCACCTCTAACTGCTGCACCCCTGCCTGACCTGAAGAATGTGCGCTCCAAAGTTGGCTCCACTGACAACATAAAACACCAACCTGGAGGAGGCCAGGTAATCAATACTATTACACTCATTTCTTGTTTTATGTTCTGTTCAGTCAGGTTGTTTAGATGTAAACTAGTAGTAAAAATTATTTTACTTTATATAGTAATTCTAAAACTCCTCGGTTAGTCAAAAGGTCATTTGCCCTACATTTTCTACACTTTCTACATTTTTACAGGTCAAAATTTTTGAGCATATGCTACACTTAAGTAATGTTCAGTGTGGCTCCAAATACAATATCCAACATTGTCTTTCTCTAGTTATTCAATACAATTCAATTTTATTTGTATAGCGCTTTTTACAATTGGCATTGTCTCAAAGCAGCTGTAAATGTTGAGAGACAATACTGACAGTTCTGTCTGTGATTAGCAAGCCGGGGGGCGACGGTGACAAGAAACCTTGAGAGTAACCAGACTCAACAGGGAACCCATCCCCATTTGGGTTAGAACAGAAAGTGTTTGAGTGGGTGTGTGTGTGTGTGTGTGTATGTTCTAGATGCCTGGAGATGGGGTGAAGTCATCACAAGTAATACACAACAAGTAATACACAACATTCTAGATTCAGTACGGTGGGGTGACATGTACACCTGGACAGAAAGAGAGATGGAAAACGGTTATAGAGTTCAGTGCAGGAAAGTACTCCAGCAAAACTAGTTAGTACAGCCTAAAAGGAGAACCAGAGGGAGGCCCAGATATGAGAGATCCCTGATATTTAAAGCAACCAGACCACCACCGAAAACAACTGCGTGATCGGTGAGAGTGTGGAGGACAGCATCCAAACATATCAGATCACCATAATACTCAACATCTATGAGTCCCCCTGATCTGCTCATTTGTCTAAAGTTGGTATTGGTAAAAATTACAGTAATCCAGCCTGGACGTGATGAAGGCATGGACTAATTTTTCAGCGTTGTTTAATGACAGCACATTCCTAATTTTAGAGATATCCCTAAGGTGAAAGAGTGCTATTTTAGTAATATTATCTATATATATATCCTGGTTAGTTTAGCTACAGTTTTAATAAGGAACCTAGGATTATACCTATTATTTTCCATAAGAGGAGAGGTAGGTTGATGCCTAGAGATTTCTTGTAAGCCAGGACACTTTCTTTTCATGCTGCCTGAAATACTATCAATCCTGTTTGCCGCCATTTACGCCATTATATTTTTCTGGCTCTCTATTTTAAAGACGGTGTATAATCATTAAATCACGGAGCAAGCTTTTTATCTTTAACCAGTCTTTTAGCTGGGGCTAAGCTATCTAAGGTATAATGCAGAGTAGACTGTTGCCTGGTCGCATTCATTGGGATCCGACAGTGATAGTGGATAAATCTGTTATCACCACAACTCCTGTATTCTTCTATTCCAGTATCAGATAGGGGTGTGCCTTATATCGCATTTTAATTCTAAATGATTCTAGACCTTTTTCCATTTGTTAAGTCATAGCCTGTAAGTTTTATACTTTCTGTGTTGTCTTTTGTATACAGATTCAGATTCTTGATAAGAAGGTGGACTTCAGCAATGTACAAGCTCGATGTGGTTCCAAAGACAACCTTAAACATATTCCTGGAGGAGGCAAGGTATGTAGACCTATTCATAAAATTATGAACTGTGAAAGATGTACAATATAAGGCCACTTGACAGTTACCTATTCATCATTACCAGACTCAATTTAATTTGACTGCATTGGTGTGGAAGGAAAGTTAAGGTAACAATAATCCTTTAGCACTAATGAGTTTTCCCCCACGTTTACCTTACACAGGTCCAAATTCTTGATCAGAAGCTGGATTTTTCTAATGTAAAATCAAGGTGCGGCATGTCAAGCATGTTACTGGAGGGGGAAAAGTGAGTAATCATAGGTTTTAGGAGTCCTAAAAAGTAGGATTAGTAGGATCTATACAAAACCTTAGCTCTTTTTGCTGCTGCTCGAATGTTTTGTATATTGTATTTATAGCACTTTTTACAATGGTTATTGTCTCACAGCAGCTTTATACAATCAAGTAATTGTGAAATGAGTAAAACAAAAACAGTTTGTATTGCCACAGTGTTTTAGGAGTGTTCCAGTGAGAAATAGTAAGTGTAATAATACAAATAAAAAACTAATCAAATAAACAAACTAAACAATATTACAATATTATTACAATATTACAAAATTAAACAATATTAGTTATATTCTCTTATAAACAGTAATTAAAATTTTTTATTGAATATGCTAAATACTTTGTGATGAAAATTGAATAATACAATACATAAAGTGTGTGTGTATATTCTTGTGAGTTTCAAGAGTTTTCACCAAAAAACAATACGCAGAGTGGTCACCTCACAGCAATAAGGTTTTCACAGATTTCTGTCTCACATTCTGAATTTGTTTGCTTGGATTACCTGTTTACTGACCTTATTCTGACCCAAGTTTCCCTGTTTAATAAACTGAGTTTCTTCAACATGGATCCCGCTACATCTGGTTGGTTACATAATACTTCGCCAACCCAGGACCCAGCAGAATTCAACCAGATTCAAGCTACGCTTAATCTTCACGCTCAAGTGCTACAAGCACAAAGTACTGTCTTCACAACAACCATACTGGAATATCATTATCCATTCCTGACAAATTAAACAGTGATACTAAACAATGCTGAAGTTTTATATGCCAATGCCACATCCTGTTCGTCGACCAGCCGCCGGCATTCCCCAATGAAAGTAAGAAGTGTGCCTTTCTGTTATCGCTTCTCACGCGCAAAGCGCTGGATTGGGCTGCAGGGGGATGGGATTTGGATCCCGCTAATCAGCACCGTGATGAAACACTTTATACAGCAAATCAAATAAATCTATGAGTATCCAATGGGCGGGCTGGATGTTGTGACCCAACTCATGCAACTACAACAAGGCACTCAGTTAGCAGCTGCTTATGCAATGACTTTTGAACTTTTACCACACAGAGCAGAATGAACGATATCACGTTTGAAAGAGTTGTTTAAAGAAGGAGTAAAACCTTAACCTACAAGCTGAACTGGTGTGCCGAGGGGAGCAGGATACATATTTGAGTATTGCTGTATGGAGCCTGCAGTCACATCAATTTCTCGTTGCTCTGCCCTGATTGAACACACACATCCCTTGTAACTGTTCATCTTGAGGAGGTAAACAAAATGCTGCAGAGCTGCCGTCCCATCAATCTGGTGACTGCGCTGTAAGACTCCTGCCCAACATGACACCCTCTGGAAGTCAGGTCTACCTGCCTGAGACAGTAGCCTGAGAGAGACTTTGTGTCTTCCTGATCCCTTGCTACCTTTAATGTTTGAAGTAGACGCCTTGGATTGTGGCGTTGGAGCTGTGCTATCCCAGAGACAAGTTTCTTCTCCCAAACTCTACCCATGTGCCTACTTCTCACAGAAACTGAACCCTTCTGAATGACCTGTAGGCAACAAGGAGCACCTAGCCATAAAGAAAGCGTTAGTAGAATTAATAGAGTGTATACATTGGTTAGAGGGCAGTACACACCCTTTCACAGTGTTTACTGACCACTGAAATCTCGTTCCAGTTTGCTGTAACCTCCAAGTGGAACTCGGGCTCCAATAACAGTAAAGCAGATGCCCTGTCTCAGTGTCTTGTCTCCCTGATTTTTTTAAATCACCTAAACGCATTGTCTGGCATAAGGTCATAGTCGCTCCTGTGGATATAGAGAAGAAATTCATGATAGCTACCACCAGAATCCTCCTTCTGTAGAATGTCGTACCACCAGACTTACGACAGCTGTTTTTAGCATGGGTGCATACGTCATCCGGGATTGAACACCTGGGTATTCATTGCACACTAGAACTGGTGGCAAAAACTTACTGGTGGCCCAGTCTTTGCCTCAATGTAGAGGGATTCGTCAAAGCTTGCACTTGTTCCAAGGCATCCAAGGAGGGTCTTCTCCAGTCGCTAATCGCTACCCATACCAATATCTATTGGATTGGGAGGGTTACAGTCCTGAGGAACAGTGCTTGGTGAAAGAGTCTGATATCCTAGACCCCTCTCTTTTAAGAGACTTTCATGCAAGCTATCCTGAGTGCCCAGCACCACACCCTCAGGGTCACTGTAGAAGAACGCGAGGAGGCGTTTATGGAATTGGGAGTACTGTAACAGCTGCTACTTCCCTCTCTCGCCATGTAAATGGTGCCTTCACCCATATATTGGACATTTTGCACTTCTAAGTTAAAGGGCATGGGCGCCATATTTATGTTAGAGGTTTGCTAATGATCATTGCGAAGTATTGTTTGTCACTGATAAGCTGAGTTTCTGCAACATGAATCCGTTTTCATCTGGTGTGTGTCTGTCTGTGTGTCTGCAGTGGACTGGCGATCTGTCTGGGGTGTACCCCTGCCGCTTGCCCTATATGCACTGGGATAGGCTCCAGCAGTCCTCTGTGACCCCTAACTAGTTATGTTACAGGATGGACTCTTTCTTGTGGTTTAATTTGTTGCCTTAAAATCTTGTATATGCCAAGATAATCAGGTGTATGTGTAGCTACAATAGTGTGTAGCTTGGGTTTTCAGTCCGTTCTCATGTTTGTTTGTTTGTTTAATCTTTCTCAAACTTTTTTATCCTTTAAGATTCAGATACTCGATCAGAAATTGGACTTGACTAATGTGCAGGCTAGGTGTGGTTCCAAAGACAATCTCAAGCACACGCCCGGAGGTGGAAAAGTAAGTAAACAAAGTGGGAGTGGAATATCTCCAGTCTTCAAGTTTTCAATTTTCACTACATTAGTTTGTATTAATCTTGTTTAATTTGTATTAAAATACAAACCCAGTTCCAAAAAAGTTAAGACAATGTACAGATTGTGAATAAAACAGAATGCAATGAAGTGGAGGTTTAAAATTTCAATACTTCATTCAAAATACAACATGACAATTTATAGCCACAACAATGATGACATATCAAATGTTTAAACTGAGAAAATCATGAGAAGTATCATTTTAAAGGAAAAATACGGTAATTTTTAAATTTTATGACATCAACACATCTCAAAAAAGTTGGGATAAGGTCATGTTTATCACTTATCCCTCTTCTTTTTATAACAGTCTGTAAATGTCTGAGGACTGAGGAGACAAGTTGCCCAAGTTTAGGAATAGGAATGTTGTTGCATTCCTGTATGTCATGCAATGTCATCTAAAGGCCCGAAGATCATAGGCATCCAGTATGGCCAGAGCTTTGAATCTTACGCACAGAGATTGTTCCAGATTCTCTGAATCTGGATGATATTATACACTGTAGATGATAATAACCCAAACTCTTTGCAATTTTTCTTTGAGAAACTCCTTTCTGATATTGCACAAATATTTTTTGCCACAGCTTTTGGGGAATTGGTGATCCTCTGCCGTTCTTGACTGAGAGACTGCCACTCTGAGAGGCTCTTTTTTTTACCCAATCATTGCTAATTGACATAAGTTGCAAATGGGTCCTCAACTGATTGTTATATGTACATTTAACTTTTCCCACTTCTTATTGCTATCTGACCCAACTTTTTTGGAATGTGTAGATCTTTCATTCATTCATCTTCTTACCCGCTTGTTCCCGAATTTGGGGTCACGGGGAGTACACCCTGGACGGGTCGCCAGTCCATCACAGAGCCACACATAGACAAACAACCATTCACACACACATTTACTCCTATGGACAATTAAGAATCACCAATCGACCTAATCTAAGTTTTTGGACTGTGGGAGGAAACCCGGAGGAAACCCACGCAAGCGCAGGGAGAACATGCAAACTCCGCACAGAAAGATCCCTGGCCCGGGATTTCAACCCGGGACCTTGTGTTGTGAGGCAACCGTGCTATCCACTACGCCATTGCACCGCCCTGTGTAGATCGTATGACACCAAAATGATACTAATATGGCATGACATTTCAAAATGTCTCACTTTCAACATTTGGTATGTTATCTATATTTTATTCTGAATAAAATATTGAAATTTGAAACTTTCACTTCATTGCATACTGTGTTTATTCACAATTTGTAGTGTCCCAACTTTTTTGGAATCAGGTTTATAGATCTCTGAACTAGTCTGTTCATCTAAACTAGTCTGTTCATTCATTCAAACCCCCCTCTGTTCTGTTGGTGCTGTTGCATAGTGGTGTTACACTTGTATATGTTGGATAGATGCATTAATGTTGACTAAAGTGTTTCTTTCATAATTTAAGATGGTCTTTAAGATGGAGCTGGTCTTTCTTTATCTCTATTACTTTGTTACCTTAAATGTGCAACAGTCAAAATTAATCTTACACTTTTCTAAGGCCAGTTTTTTACAATACCTGTTTTATTTCTAAGCCCTTTTACACTATACATATCATGTATACTGAACAACCCATTTTTCTTCTTTAATGTGACAAATGTGATATGACCCAGGATTGTGTAAGCAGGAAAAAAAGCATATGAATTATGATAAAGTGGTGGATGACGTCAACTGAGGTTGACACCAACAGCTGTTCTTGTCTTAGGCTATATATAGGTTTCAACACGGGTCTAAAGAAAGCTTTGTTTTGCCAACTTTTAAATATGGAACTCAAATCATTATGTAATAATTTCATCTTTAAAAATACTTTTTAAAAATAAAGTATATGTTATGATAAATGTTTTCAGTTATTAAACAGTTTTTTTCTTATTTAAAGAGTTGTCAGCACTTTTTAACATATAAAACACTTTAAACCGTTGTAGTATATAAATTAGTTTGCAAAAAAAAGATTCTCCCTTTCCCCTAAGCTTTACACAGTGACTAGTTTGTGTTGGTCTCGGCTGCAGGGTTAGAAGGCCATTTGTACAGAGCACTTTTTCACAGAACGATGACCTCATCATAATGACCAGTGCTGTCTTGTTATCCACAAAATCCGCTGCCCTTTGAGGTCTGTCATGTCATTGAGGTCATAAAGTCTATTTTAGAAATCGGAATTGTACTCACATTCTGTTGTTCTTACCCTGCGTTTGGTGGAAAGTATTATTTGTTATTTAGAAATTAAAATTTTAGAAAATATTTTTTACAAAACATATTATTCATATGGAAGTTAAATATAAAGATTTATATAGGTTTAATAGAAGAATTTAAATCTCATTTGGCTTTGTAAATTTTGTTTTCCCATGAAGCCAGAGAGAATAGTCTAACCTAATGTGGCAAGCTCTGAGAGATTGTCTTTCTTAATTTGATTCTCTTCCTGTTTATATAGTCAATGTCAAATTAAGGCTGGCTTGCAAAAAAATTTTCTTTGACTCTGCTACACTACGAGCTACACTGGAGTCTTTGAGTGTGTCATGCAGCGTGTATAGACTAACCGCGCCATCTGTTGTCCACTTCCTGAAAACTCTACTGTTTGTGTGGGGTTTTTTTTATTTGTAGGTCCAGATTGTGCATAAAAAGATAGACCTCAGCAATGTGCAGGCGAAATGTGGTTCAAAAGACAATATTCGTCACAAGCCAGGTATACAATTTGTGGTTTAAAGTAATTATAAGTGTAAGTTATAATGAACAAACTCTGTTTCAGTTTGTTTTACTCCATAGTGTATCTTTTTGTTTCTTGTAGGAGGCGGAAACATTGAGATCAGATCTGAGAAAGTGGAATTCAAAGCACAGTCGAAGATCGGGTCTCTAGATAATATCGGCCATGTGGCTGGAGGCGGGCAGAAAAGGGTAAGCAAACTGAAAGTGAAATTAGAACACATCTGCATGAATGATTGATCTCACATTGGGTTATGCTTCCACAAACATTTCCTTGTTAAGTCTGGTCATATGCAGTGTTATATGATTGCATTCATGTTGTCATGAAGACTAAAATGTTTGCCTAACATTTAAATGGTGCATCAGAACTATTAAAGTCACTTTAGCACAGAAGAACATGTAATTTGATGAGTGTTATAGAACTTTATAAAGACAAGAAAAGATTTAAACATTTTTAAGCAGACTTGCATAAAACAGAATTATTTTTACAGGGCTATTTTTGCATTTTAGCAAATTTTTTATTAAAGAAATATTTGGGTTTTTATGGCTATGGTTGACTAATTTCTATAATGTCTAGGAGAATTAGAAAGTAACAAAGCATCCTTTTTTATTTCCTTTCATTAACTCATGAACCTTTTTAATAATTTTTATCTTTTTATTTGCCTTTTGCATCTAGTTCCTGAATATTGTCATACAGTACTTTTACTGATCAATCATTCATACCCGTCCAGAAACAGTTAGCAGTAAATGTAAATGGACAGTAGTTTGGGTACACTACCATATGTGCTTGGTAAACATCTTGTTTCAGATAAAAGTTTCAAAGTTTATTTTTGAGTGTCATTCCTTTAGTTTGATACTTGCTAGCAATGCTACCAGCATATAACTAATAACTAACTGATCCTGAACAGAGATTGACACACAAACATCAAACTGCTACAAATGCATGTATGGTGGCTATAAATTGTCAAAACAAACTTTGAGAGCCAGATATAACATCAGCTTTTGTTTTATTTTTAACATACATATGATAATTTTTGACTCAGTGTGCAATGTAGTCTTACTTTTGACCCCCAGTCTACTACAACGATGTCTCCACTACAATATGAATTTTGACTATGGGCTTATTTAGCCGTTATAAGTCCTTTTAATGAATTACTACACAGTAAAAAGTCCAGTGTTGATTTAACTCCCAGAGAGTTGATTTCAACACTTTTATCAGAGTTTATACAGCTCCACACTTTCTGGAGTTAAAGTAACACTTTGAAAGTAGTTACAAATTTAACACTTTATTAGAGTTCATTTTTAACTCTAGAAAGTGTTAAAATAACATTTAAAGGCATTCAAATTCAACACTTATCAAATGCATGTTTTAGCATAGGTACAAATACTTATACTCTCTTCTAAAATATCTAAAACACTTACAAATGAACTGAAAACACAAATTAATTCAACCACTTGTTTATTTTTCATTCTCCCTCGCAGTACACTTAAGTTTTGTTAAAACATAAAAGAAGGTATAGCATAAACCTGTATCTGTAAACAGCTAATCTGATGCCAACAATTCAATTACTTTAAAAAAAAAGATGTCAAAAAGTTCTTAAATCCGATCCAATTTCACATCCTTCTACTGTTTGCTATGGAAAGTTGATATTCTAAGGAATCATCTGCAAATTCTCTGCTTTGCGCGGTAATGGTTGGCACACAATCAAATTACATTCAGTTTTATAGCACTTTACAACACAGGTTCCGTCAAATCAACTTTATATTTATATAAACATTTAAAGGCAATAGTTGGCGGCTCTGCAACCCCCCCAATCAGCAAGCCAAGGGCGGCAATGAAAAAATCATAACTAATCGCACTACATTGGACATTAGCAGGGAGTTATGTGGTTAAAACAATAATTGCTCATTTTGATTGATTGTGATTTTATTGACTTAATTGCACTTATAATTTGAAAGTTCGAATATAAAACCAACTTTACTGAAGTGCTAGAGCATCAACATGGAATTACACTGGATATTTAGTCTTGGCAATAAAAAAAGAATATTTTTGCTTTTATAAACATATTTCATTCTATCCTATAATTAAATCGTGGCTTTGTTGTAATTATTCAAAAGTTACGTAGGTGATATACAAACATGCATATGGAAAAGATTTTTGTAAATCGTGGCCACACTGTAATAATAAAATATTGCAATTGTGCCCAAGTCTTAAATATTGTTCTGTACTACATAATCCTATAATTTAATAATGTTAAATTTGTTGCATTAATCAAATAGTTCCATTCAACCCAGCCATTAGGGTTGCACAAGCCAGTGCATTCTTAGTGCCGGTCCCAAGCCTGGATAAATGGGGAGGGTTGC